>OMLF01020196.1:0-10104 GCA_900302615.1 Holocentrus rufus
CCTTTGATGTCCCCCTTTCACGCCACCTGTTGTGGGCATTATCCTGGGAACCTTCCTGAAACTTTCCTTACTGAAAATTTCCCAAGTTTTCTGCCAATATTTCTGGAGGGAGCTATATCAAACTGCAAGACCACCGCCTAAATTTAGACACAGTTACACTGAGAGGGCCTGCACCCCAAGGCCACTCACTCAATTATACTGGTGTCTCAGCTCTCCAGCCTCAGAAAAACAAAAAGTGGTCATATCTTTAATTAAAATGCACACATAATCACATTTTTAGGTTACATTCTTTGATTTCTTCACACCAGAGTATACTTTTTGCTAAATATTTTCTTCTACAATTCCCCTCCTCTCAGCTAGCATAGTGCGAACTGCTTTTGATTTACACTTAGAATGCAATACATGACTAAAACATCTCATTATTAACAGCAAAAGTTCTTTGAATAAGAATGCAAAAATAAATGAAATGAACCATGTAAATGCTCAATGCAACTGATCACATAAGAATTCAATGCTAAATACAACCAGTATAAATGCGCATGAAAATAACGAAAAGACAAAGTGCACATACCTGTATGATCAGTTAAAAAATCATTAATTACTCTGTGACATGCAGTCTCCATATGCGGGTTACCATTCCCGTTAGCAGATAACCACACAGAAAACCCTGCAGTATTTGATAACACGTGTCTACTATAAAACTAGTAAAAGTGCATTCTGCAAAGTTTATATTCCAATGACACAGATCTGCATGTTCACGATCCTTAAACTAGCATTATAACTCTAGCATAGCACGAATTGAGAGTGCCACTAAATGAAAAGCTGCGACCTCTTTAAGTGACAGTACAGGTATTAATACTTTGGTTTGAATAGGCTATAAACACATCTTGAACATAACAAAACAAAGGTTTTCCAACATTTATCAGGATATGGTGAAGTTTCAAACATGAAAATAAAGACAATTTCAACTTGGTTACACAGCCATCAGTGGTGAACAGCGGGGCCGTAGCAGGAGACAGAGGCCGATGTTGCACATATCTCACCATAGAAGATAAAGGACAAAAAGCAGTGTCATGTTTTGCAACAAAAACTGTATATCTTAACAGAATCTGTCAGTTTTTGAATGCTTCAGATAAATAGTGTACATATGCTGAGATACAGTGTGTACATATGATCAGATACAGTGAGATCAAGCTGAGGATTGAAATCATTAGTTCAAATTACTGCCTCTAACAGTTTTTCTGGGCCCAGAAAAGCAACCATGCCTTAATCTAAACACCAATTTGTGCACCAGTGAAAGGGTAAGAGGTTGTCTTTTATCATTGCCTGAAGGATGTGCCTTTTTTAGGCAGCTGAGAAGGAGCTGGACTGAAGGATTCCCAAATAGACTCTGGGATGATGAGCCTAAGCAGCGAATATGGAATTGGATCCCAGCTAACATAGCTTTGATGGACTTCACAATGAGTTGAGTGAGTGATGAGTGATGAGTTTGCAATTTACGAGACTCAAAGGAGAAAACTATGAATGCAAGAATTACTGGCAGGGTGCGATTTGTGAAAAAATAATTTGGGATAATTTTGAGAAACTGTCAAGATGTTTCTTTTTTTTTTTTTTTTACTGGTTAATCGGGTAGACTATAGTTCAGACTACGAAAACAGTCTGTTCTGATGCTCTGCTCTGATTTTTTTCTGCTTTCCGGTTGGCAGATCAATAGCAGCATGGTGTCCCTGCTTCAATCACATCTCTGCAAACCTGTGGGCCGGGAAGGAGGCAACATCTGGTGCATTTACAGAGATGAAAAGCAGATTGTCCAGTGTGGACACATTCATTCTGTTTCTGCCATCTGTAAGAATGTGGTTCATGGCACTGAAACCTCTTTAACACTCGGCTGTGGACACTGGGAGTGTGGAGACAGCGGTGAGAACTTTGCGCATGCTCTCTCCTGTGACACCGTGACACTTGAACTCATGTAACTCCTTCAGGAGTATGGGACTGGTTGCGGCCTCAACAGCAAAAGTTTTGTGTATGGCGAGAAGTTTTTCATTGCCGTAGAGGATGCACTCGTCTTCATCAGATGGCCAGTTTGATGGATTTAGAGTGGCGGCAGCGGGAGAGATAATCCCGTTGTCATCCAGTCTGTGCTTTGTCTTGTCAGCCAGGGAGACAAAAAAATCGCTCGCGAAGCACCTCTGCCTTGTGACGGCCCCCATCACCTGGCTGAGATACACTGACCCCCTTGAGTGTGGAAGATTTTTCAAATTCCTCCCTCATGCATTTTGTGTTCACACCATCAGCTTTCCTCATTGATCTCAGTGCGCTCAGTGCCACGCCCACCTCAGTGTTAGCACGGACAGCTTTTGCGTCTCTCCTCTGAAGGAAAAGTGACAGGGCCTGTAGAATCTCCAGCACATCTTTAATCACCTTGGTGGATCTGGATGGGTCTTTGGCCACCTCTCCAAAAAGTTTCACTAAGGCTGGATAGCTCTCCCAGAGAGCTGTCACTGACGTGCAGGATGAGGACAGCCAGCGCACATCAAACACTCTCCCTATCCTTCATTATGTTTTCTCCACAACTCTGCGCTGTTATCAACTGCCTTCTCAATTGCGGCCTGCTATCTTGTCTGTAAAATATCAAGATATTTCAGGTGGGAGTGGCACTTTCTATGTCGGTTTATTTTGTCATGTAGTTTTTTTGCTGACTTTGCTTTTACAGCATTAATGAATGCAGGGTCGATGTGGAGCCTCTCTAGTATAGGGACCTAGATCTTTAATTTCAGAGCAGGCTGTGAACTGGACTGGCATGTCTGTGGTGATAGTAAGCCACTCTCAACCCTCTCGCCATTTAGTGAAGCGACCTGGCTCAATGCAGCCCCCAACCATAGTTTCAAACTTACTGAGTATACACTGAAACATTTTGCTTTCTCACACAGTTGATCATAAATGTCACTTGACATGTCAGAAATGCGCTCTGCCATGGTGTTGGCAGAAAGGCTGATGTTGCTAAACTGACCTTTAATTTCTGGACAGACAATACTTGCAGCCTGTAATATGCACTTTTTGACAAATTCACCTTCTGTGAATGGCTTTCCTGCTTTAGCAATCATCTCACTAACCACGTAGCTAGCTTCGACCGCTGCATTATTCTCTTTGGTTGCTTTCTTAAAGAAATCTTGTTGCCTCAGTAGACATGTTTTAAGATTGGCAACCCGGTTGGCTCTCTCATCTCCCTGGTATTTTGCATACTCCTCAGCATGTCTAGTTGTGTAATGACGTTTCAAATTGTATTCCTTGTGCACCGCAACTTTCTCTGTGCAAATAAGACACGTCGGGGTGCCCCTGTGCTCAACAAAGAAATAATGCATTTCCCACTTTTCCTGAAATTGTCTGTGCTCATCACCAACCTTTCTCTTCACTGCAGGCTTTGAAAAAGACATGTTTGGGGCTGTGTAATATATATAATTCCACTTGGTGTCACTGTCGCGTTGAAGTTTCAGTTTCAGTGTTTAGCCGACGCACGGGAAACGTAATTTCCGCTGGTACCAGATCGGCTCAGGGTCCTGCGCTTGCATATGACGTCGAGCACGGCACAGTTCGTGATTGGTTGAAGGTCAGAAACCATAGAAACACGAAGTGTTTGTGGTGCCCAACAATTTTGAATATAGTTTAACATTAAATTAAATAAATAAAAAGTTTAATAAAGTTTGAAAAGTTCGGCTCGTGGCTAGCATGGAGCTAACGCTAACACTGACACACACACATAACTCGTGTGTGTATGTATTAGCGTTAGCTCCGCGTTAGCACTAGCTCAATGTTTTCGTAGCCCTCATTTCCCCGTTCTTGCGTGTGTAACGTTATGTAGTGCTAGCACGGAGGTAGCGCTAACACATACAGCATCCGTATCAAACTCGCAGGCCGCACTAACATTAAACTTTTATATTAAGGTGGGGGCCACAAACTATCGTTCCGCGGGCCGCAGTTGGCCCTCGGGCCGCAGTTGGCCCGCGGGCCACGAGCTTGAGACCTCTGCCATAAACGTAACTGTGAAACCTCTCCAAACCGTAGGCCACGCCTAAACACTCCTTTTCAATCGGGGCATACTTGCATTCGGACTTTGTCATGGCCCTAGAAGCATAGGCTACTGGTTTCCAGTGCTGTCCCTCAGCTTGCAAAAGCACTGCTCCTATACCATCTTTGGATGCGTCTGTTGACACTTTGAGCTTTTTGGTGTGGTGATAATAGGCTAATGCTGGTGCCATGGTAAGAGTCTGTTTTAATCTTTGCCACTCTTGCTCATGTTTGGTAGTCCATTCAAAGTCACAGTCATTGTGTAAGAGCTCATGGATACAGGATGTCTTTGCTGTGAGGTTAGGAATAAATTTGCCTATGAAGTTTACCATTCCCATAATGTGCAACACGCCTGTGTTGTCTGTTGGTCTTGGCATATTCAGTATTGCTTTTATTTTGTCTTGGTCTGGTTGTACACCCTGAGCTGTGAGTTTGTCTCCAAGGAAGAGGATCTCTTGCACTGCAAACTCACACTTGGCTCTATTGAGTTTCAGCCCATACTTTTGTATACACTCCATCACTTTGTTAAGTCTCTGGTTGTGCTCCTGGAGAGTCGAGCCCCATACAATAATGTCATCAATGTAAACTCTGACTCCCTCTAAGCCTTCAATGATCTGTTCCATTGCCCTGTGAAATATTTCTGGTGCAGATTTTATTCCAAATAGCAGTCTAAGAAAACAGTACCTCCCGAAAGGTGTATTAAAGGTACAGTACTTAGTACTGTTCTCATCCAGTCTTAACTGCCAGAAACCTTGTGAAGCGTCAAGTTTCGTGAAATAGTTAGCTCCTGCCATTTCACTGATTATCTCCTCACGTGTGGGTATTTGATAGTACTCACGCTTGATGTTCTCGTTGAGATCTTTCGGGTCCATGCATGTTCTCAATGACCCAATCTGTAGGTTCCTGGACCTTTTTGATCACACCCAGGTTGGTCATTCTGTCCAGTTCTCTTTTAAGGGCTTCACGCAGCGGGGCTGGAACCCTACGTGGTGCATGCACAACTGGCTGGGCACCTTCCTTTAGCTGGATTTTATATGTAAAGGGAAGTGTACCAAAACCTTTGAACACATCAGGAAAGTTTTGCACAATAGCATTGGTGTCACATTTTGAATCTGTTCCAATACAGTACACTCTTTTCACAAGCCCTAGGTCTTCACAGCTCTGATCACCCAACAGTGATTCACATT
The DNA here is from genome assembly GCA_900302615.1 of Holocentrus rufus. Classification (NCBI taxonomy): domain Eukaryota; kingdom Metazoa; phylum Chordata; class Actinopteri; order Holocentriformes; family Holocentridae; genus Holocentrus; species Holocentrus rufus. Next base: position 5,253 of record OMLF01020196.1, read on the forward strand.
CCTCGTTCACAACAGAAAAGTTTACATGGTGCACTTCACCTTTAACCTTGACATTCAGTTTACAGGTACCAAAACACTTTATGGGTTGCCCATTGTAATCTTTCAACCCTGATCTCTTTCTGTATATGTGTGGCTTTACCTGCATTTCTTTTATGTCAGACATGCTAATGAGATTTGCTTTTGCCCCAGTGTCCAGTCTCATAGTGACTACAGTTCCGTTAATCAGGAGCGGAGCAATCCATTTGTCATCATTTGTAATGCTGTTGACTTCCACTCCTTCATTTTCACAGTTCACAAGGCCAACAAAGAAAGTGTCACTTAGATCTTTGTCGTCCACTACATTTACATTTTTGCCTTTCTTTCCCTCTTTCTTTTTGGTGAAACATTGTTTGGCAAAATGATCCGTGGCACTTGGAGCATACTTTACCAAACGCTGGGCATAGCCTTGGCTTGTGCTGTGATCCGCAGCGCTTGCAGAAGAACGTGGCGTCCTTGTCCCGCGGTGCAGTCCGGGTCTGTGGGCGACGTCTCCCGCTCTGAAACGACACTGCGCCAATGACTGCTCCCTCACTCGTGGGTGGTGTGGCTAAAGTTAGCAAAAGCGCTACCTTTCTCGTGTCCGGCTTAATTTCCAGTCCCATGGCCGTGACATACAAGTTGAACTGTTGCTTGAATGCACGCCAATTTTCATCGACATTATCCGACAGTTTCAGGTTTTCCGGCGGCTTCAAATCCATGTCAGCTTCTCCGGTGACTGCTCATCGGATTCAGTTCACTCATGGTACCATGTTGTGTTCGTGTTTTATAGATGGAGAGGAGGCTTGCAGTCCCACAAGATGAACATTTATTTTAGCAGCTAGCAGCAGTGCATAGACAGCGTTCATATGTCGACAAGAGTGCGTCTCATTCTACTACTGCATCATTAAAAGTACTAGACTACAGCGACGCCTAGTGGTCGCTAATAGCTACTGATCATAACACCTTGCACGGCGTAACTATTAAGATATGATTTAATCCAAGGTATATCGGTTGAATCCATTGTTTTCAATGGAGGCAGGTAAATCAAAGATGGCGCACAGATACTTCTTCGTTGCAGAATTGGGAGTGCTGCATGAGCACAACAGCCAGTGCTGCCACCGATGGCCGACGGCAGTATTGCATTTAATGTTGCAGCAGAGGTCAAAGCTTTCACTCATTTTCTGCTTGACCTGACACAGAGCATTCAGATCTTTTACAGAGCAGCTTAAGTGTAGTGCATCTAAAGTTTTCTCTGCATTATCTATCGCTTTCTGCAGGTATTTCTGCTTCCGGAGCATTGGAGTCAGGATTTGTGGTTGCAGGGCTCCTGCTGGCTCTGTTATCCTTCCCACTACACCCACCTCTACAATTATTTTGACACAAATTATTAGTCCTGTTGATACTATTGTTATTGTCCTTCTATTATTGTCGTTTCTGCTACAGCTCTATGTCGAACTTGCTTGTGCTACCAACCCTTCTCTCAACCCACCAGTCGAGGCAGATGACCGCCCACCCAGAGCCCGGTTCTGCTCGAGGTTTCTTCCCGTTAAAGGGGAGTTTTTCCTCACCACTGTTGCCAAGTGCTTGCTCATGAGGGAATGTTGGGTCTCTGTAATTAATGTTGTAAAAAGTAGGGTCTTCGCCTGCCCGGAGTGGAGGGTGCCCTGGCGTGGTTTCTGTTGTAATTTGGCACTGTACCGATAGAATTGAATTGAATTGAATTAGCTGCAGCAATATTCTATATGCACACATCTGCCATCACCTGTTTCAGTTGGACCAGGTTTTGGGGGGAGTTAAAAAATGGTTGTCTGCAGCTAAGTTAACATCCCTTAATATACTGCTATACTGCTTATCTGCACTACATCACACTCCACAGCGGAAATCTTGTTTGCTCAGAATTTTCTGTGCTATGAAAGCTGCATTATGGCTATAAATCAAGCAATGCTCTAAGTGTTTTCATGTCTGTTGTTGCATATCAGGTGGATTGCTGGGTTAGGTAGATAACCCTCCAGATTTGATTATTAAGTAGTATGCTCCTAGAGGTTGGAGGTGCCTCTCTTGGAGGGGCTGGTGCTGGCCCACATACACAGCTACACTAGATAGCATATTCCTCTGGTATAGCCACATGGCGGCTGGTGCCTGGCTAACACATACAGCTTCATTAGATAGTATATTCTCATGGGATTGGGCATACGGCGGCTGGAGCCTGGCTTGACACATTTACAGGTCATTTAAGCTGTTTGGAATCTGGCTCTGTATTAATGCGGTTCTGCTCTGTTCGCATAAGCTCAGTAGGCCGCAGAGAGTGAGATAGTCAGAGGCTAGACACCAAACTAATTATTTGTGCTATACATAGTTATATCTGTGCATGCTTTCCATAACTTTATCCGTGAGTTGGCTGACTGAAATCTAATTAGCTAAATGCTTGTTTTATGGATAGTCATGGTAAATAATTTAGAGGGATGATATTATGACATTTCATGAATCTAAAATATCATTAGATGGAAAATCCTGCTCAGTATGCCTTATAAAGAAGTCAGACCATGTACAGCATGTACAGTCATGAATGAGAAGGGAAAAGCCAGCAGACAGAGAGTTATTGATGAAATATGTGAATGTCTTTTAAAAAACTTTCTGGTGAGATATCAAGGGAGACTTTATGCAGTTTCCAATAATTCCAACAGCAACTGGCAGAGAAACAGCAGAGAGTTCATAGAGGCTGTGAGCAGGTTTGAAAAGCTCCACTTTTTATTCAAACAATTTAGGAATCAAAACATCACACATAATTTATAAGTTTGGTTGAGTACACTTCCACAACAGTTTGTCAACATTAAATTCTGGCATTCAACACACACACCCCTAACCCTGACTGTTGATACCAAATACAGCTGAAGTGGACATGGGACGTCTGACAATTCTGGCTTTAAAACCCCAATCAGTGATTCAGAAACCAACTGAAAAATCACCGCACACTCTGTCCACCTTATACATGCTGTCATATGACTCATGTTTTAGTAGTAAGATACTATGTGGACCCCAACTAATAAACGCTACTCAACTAGTACAGATTGTTAACAATAATGTCTCAAAAAGTTTTTTTCCTGTACCTGTTGTTATCACCAAGGCCACTGAGCCAGTCACTCTGCACTGCTTCAGCCTCACATCTCCTGATCCAGACCAGGCTCACCCACAGGCTGGCTGGAGGCGAACACCATGCAGCCAAACTCAAATAATTTCAGGATTTTGAATATGATCGACATGTTTGAGAGATTGATCCAAATTCCCTCTTCCACATTTCCCTTTCGCATATTTTGGAACATTAGTTTGTAGCATCCTTCCATCACAGATGAGAAAAGATATAATAAATAAATCTATAAATCAGATGCAGAGAATAAATTTGTAATGCAACAACAGACAAGAAAATTATCATAATCCAGTCATGTTGTGATTGACTGATTAATTGATTTTACAACTCCTAAAACTCGCATAGAAGATATAGAAAAGAGATAGAAAAATAATTCCCTGTCGCATTTGTAACGTTCGTTAAAGTGCGCTCTAGCGTTCATACCTCTAATGATGATGTTTCTGACAGTACTTGAAGGCAGCATTAATCCATTAAACAGTGATGTCTGCATTATTTGCCATTAGAGGGTGCCAGTGCACTGCAGTTATGTCTCAGACACAGTGGGACAAGTGACTAATTTTGAGTCCTGAAACTGTTACAGGAAAATTTCACTAGGTGGCACTCATGTCTCATGATCCCATTTGCAGGGCTTTCCCTGTCTGCCTTCTCTTACAGGTGAAGCGACTTGTGCCCTGAAACAAGTCAACCTGTGTAATAAAGTCATATGAATCCCACTGTCTGCAAGATGTGTTGAGTTTCCAAGTGATGCATATGTCTTCATCACAACATTCATTTAGAGCCATTATTAGCTGCTCTTACAGCTGTAATCTACAAACACGCCACTTGAGTCATAATCCAGTAAATTAAAAAAACATTTCAGACTGTTTATCCAAATGAGGGCGCCTGGTTTGCTTCAAGAAAAGTTCAGACTCATCGGTCACTAGAGTGGGAATCAAAAATGTGAGGGAATTTGTATTGAGCCTTGATGTTGCTGTACTTCATAGCCCCGACCACTAGATTGTGCACCAGATTTAAACAACACGATGTTCCATGCTGGTAATTGATGGGTCTGACAAATCTGACCATAAGACTGAGCAGAAAGGTTTTTAAACACACACTAAAATAATTAAGATTTGTTTCATTTATTTTCTTATTTATACTCAAAATTAATACTTTTTAACGTTTTTTTCTGTTAATTATTTCAAACTGAAAAAGATAATTATTTTATTTATATTTAAATTGCCTGGGGAAAATAAACTGGTTGAGAAGAAAACTTATTGGCAATCCTTTTCAATGTTGTTTACCCTCTATACACAAGACCACCCCGGATTCTCTCCCCTCACTCAGATGGAGCCTCTCCTGCCTAGTAACAGTATCCAAGACCACTGTCCTCCCGTCTCTATGGCAACAGAGAGCGACCCCCTTCCTGCCCTACCTCCCATTGATCCAGGGGTGTGTGTGTCCTCAACGTCCCTGACCCTTACACCTCCCCCACCCTCCCATCAGTGAACTTCAAGTTTGCCTAAAATGGCATATGTTTCCCTTATGGTAATTATTATTATTATTATTATTATTATTATTATTAATAATAATAATAATAATAAGAAGAAGAAGAAGAAGAAGAATAATAAGAATAATAATAATTACTATAAAATTTAACCACTGTCAGAGTAAAAGTATATACTTAAACTGTAGCCTCTAACATCCAAC
>OMLF01020198.1:0-21158 GCA_900302615.1 Holocentrus rufus
GACTTGAAATCTAGTCATCAGCCTAGCTCTGTTGAAGGGAAAAAAATAAACCTTACAGCAACTCTGAAGCTGTCTTATTTACACAGTGTATCATGTGTGTTACACGGTAATGAAATCTTGTCTTGTATTTTTTATCTATTTATTTATTTATTTATTTATTTCATTTTGATGCATGTATTTCAAATATGCATGATGCATTGTGCAAGTAAGACAGCTTCAAAGTTGCTGTAAAGTTTATTTTTTCACTTTGACGGAGCCGGACTAGCAGACCCCTGTAGACTTCAAATCTTTATGCTAAGCTAACATGAAATGCTAACCATCAGAACCGAAGCAGGGGACGTCCAGAGGTGAAACATGGTGTTGAACATCTTGTCTCAGTCTGGGTAAAGGGTAAGGGTATTTTGGGTAGGGAAAGGGTATTTTGCCCAGAACATTGGAATATTCCTTTAACAGAGTTGAATACATGCTGCAGTAAATTTGGGGAAAGACTGGGGAAAAAAGACAGTTTTCTCATTGTGTCACTTAATATATGCCTGTAACTTGATGTTTGCAGTTCATGACAGACTGTTTCAGGTAATGAAACATATGAGAATAGACAACGCTGAAGACAACTTGTGCTGGACATGCTGAACATGCTGTGGATCGACCTGCTGCATGGTTTTACTTTGGACCCCGCTTAGTTCACATCCTCGCTGAACTTTGAGTGGTCCAATGTGTGGCAAGAAATTGCTTTGAAGACCGTCAGTGATTAATGGGCTGTGTTGCCCTGGTCTGTGAAAGTCCTGCGTTGGCTGGTTACATCACTCTTTCTCTGTCCAATAAGACACCCAATACCTTGTCAAACCGTAAAGATCAAGTCACCGGTATTAGAGTCTAGCGTTTCATATGTTTTAGTATCATGGTCTTTGATCCAATGTTGTCACATTGAAAACAGACTCTGCGGACTGTATGAGAACACCCATAATAAAAACGGGTTTTTTTTACTGCCCTTGCGTATGCAGGCTGGACCACATGTTTTCTTCACTCCACCAACAGAGCCATGTTTTTAAAATGCTATGACACACACGCACACACACACAGAGCAGTGTAATGGTATGAGTGTAATAGTAAACTTGGACTGCCTATACTCTATAAGCACATTTCCTGTAGCTGAAAAAGAAAAAAGAATACATCATGTAACACAACTCAGCCATATGATTTAGGTAAAGAGACTCTCCACTGAAAGATCAAATTGGTCAATGCATAATAAAATGTCCTCAGTTTTTGACAAAGCAAAGAAAAGATGGTCACTTTTTACATGACAGGTAAACATGTAAACAGGCTTTGGTTCAGTGTGCTATAGAGACGATATTGTTTGAATTGGAGATAACCTGAGTTCAAACGTGTTTTGTCATAACAGCAGACGTCTGCTGAGTGAACCTGATAGATTGGACAGAGAGAGAATGGGCTGGGTGGACAGCTCACTGCACAGTACCACACAGTTAATTAAGCTGCCAGACATTATTGAAGCTCACTCAACAGAAAGGAGAAAGAGGCGCAACACTGGAGATTTCATTACTTTTATCCTGCCAGAGTGCGCGCGTGCGTTTGTTCGTGTGTGCCAGCCAGTGCACGTGTGTGTGTATGTATGCGCGTGTGTACAAGAGTGTGTGTGTGTTAGACGTGTGTGTGTGTGTGTTTGTGTGTGTGAATTAGATGTCCTCCAGATTGCTTCGATTCCGCCTGACTGACTTGCTGTGAAACTATCCTTCGAAACGTTGCCTCCCCTCAGAGAGGCTCATCAGTGCGGGCTGAGGGGAACCACTCTAGTGTAAACTTGTTAAGCAAACACAGCGTGTTGTGATTAAAACCATGCTGTCTCACTCCACGCCTTTTACAGGATAAGAACAGTCAGCGTTATTACAGCTGAGAAACAGCTCTCCCTCGGCTTCTCCCCTCTCTTTCCCCCTCCTAACTTTTACTCTCGTTTCCCGCTTTCCTGCTCCCGTCTCTTCCCTTTCTCTCCTGTCACTTCAGTAAGTCCACATTTGACAAAAGCAAATCCAATTCAATTCAATCCAATATTGCTTGCACACTCACACTTTGCACGTTTGCAGACATGCATGTGCAGCCAGTATGTACAAGCTCAGCATGTGAGAGCACACGATTTGTATCCAAATGTGGACACACCATGGCCGTTAGCCAAAGCAGAGCTGAGGCCACTCTGTGGGATCAAAGCCTGTTGGCATCTTTAGTGGATTCCTGCCATCCATCGGTTCCATCTCCTTCACATAACAAAAGGCGTTTTTGTTGTGTGAGAGCAAGCAAGCGTTTAAATTGTTCAAAGTCCCTCTGTGGGGCAAGTGAACCGCTCATGGTTGGTGTCTTCAGCAGGACGGCAGGCTGGAGCCCAGAGGAGCCGCTCTCATTGTTTAGTCAACTTGACCCGATTGTAGCAACTCTCAACTTTAACCATCTGAAATCAGATTAATCCAGTTCTGGGTGGCCACTGCTTATACTCACATAAAAAGAAAAAAACATCACCCTCAGAAGTTGACATAATAAAAGTGTTCTAATTCTCTAACTCTATTAAAAAGGGCATGAAAACTATTAAAATGAGACGATGGAGACTCTGGAGAGCTGGTGACATCGTCCTTTTTCTACCATGCTGCTTTTCATTACAGCGAGATGATTGCTGAAACATTAGGAGTACATTTAACTAAGCCCTACCCTTATTTTGCAAGGTCGCCATGGCAACTTAAATCTATGTAGGCGCTGGAAAAACCCCCAATTTAGTCCTCATTAAGAGTTTTTTTTTCCTTTGTGGGGAGGAGAAAGAAGGTATAAGTGTGAGTAAAAGGATATTGAGGGACTGATGTCTCTTAAAAGTTTTCATGAAAACTGTAAGAGCCAAATTTGGGAATAATGATTGTGGGTCAAATTTATCCCATACCAGGTGTTTTATAAATAATAATAATAAAAAAAAATCTCACATTATTGTGGTAATTTTATGTGTCAAGGCCAATATTTCTGATGTTCAGTGAAGCCTCTTTCTGTGTGAGTTACTGCACAAGGTGACTCACATTGAAGTGAAAAATGATTAAGAATGTTGTACTGTTCCAGATGTTACTCAGTTTGATTGATATTCCTAAAACATTGATTGAGAGAGGCCTAGAACAAGAATTAATTTAGATTCGATTAGGATTTTTTTCCACAATGTTGTCATGTTCTTATAATAACAATCTGAGCCTGTCAGTGACAAAAACAACACTTTTAGTAGATGTACTTTTATGCAGACAAATTGTCCCACTGGATTATGTTACTGCTGTGTTTCGTGGTTGCCGGTTATGACTGTTTCCAAAACTTCCAAAACTGTCTGTTGAGGAAACCCTGGTTTGACATGACATGTGAGTGCCATCATAAGTTCAAGTCTTCAGGGCTTTGGTTTGCAAATACTGATTGCGCTGGGCAGCTAGACTATAGAAATGTCAGGCACATTCCTTCAACTCATCATGTAAGTGTTCCTTGTTTTCCTATGTTAAAGTTGTGTTTCTAACACAACTGATGTGTTTGTTCGGGACAATCACCATGCTTTCACACTCTGAGCAGTGTGATCAATAAGTCACTGTCAGTCCATTGATTTCCCACAGAGCTGAGTGAGCAGGAAAACCAGCAAGTTTGCCAGCTGAGAGAAGATGACCATGATCGTCAGCAGCCAATCAGGGCCCTTGCACGTTACAGTAATAATTGACTTAACTGGATTAGTTTGTTGACAGTCTGACGTAAGTTCGGGATTTTCGGTTCCTCAAAGAGAGTTTAAGAGTTGGCCTAACTTGTTGCCACAGCAACAGCCCCTTAAACTCAAACGTGCAAAATTCCAGATTTAGTCGGAGTTATCTGGATTAGGAGTGTGACTTTTTGAACTTGTCCCATTCGTGAACTCATTTCCACACATGGCTGCATCTCTTCTTATAGATCAGCCAACATATACATGATGTTATTATGAATAGGCGAACTTTTGGGAGGGGACACCGAGGTCCTTTGGTGTTTGAAAGATACACATTTATTAAAATCAGTTCCACAAAGAGTTACAGTATGCGGGTGGAAAGTGAAGTGAAAAAGTTTCTTTGTTTTGTCCCTGCACTGTTCTAGCTGTATTCCATTGTGTTCCACTACACCTCTGAGATGATTAGTTCGCTGCAGCCCAGGCACAGGTATGCAAGATAATGCATAATATATGTATAGTAGTGGGTACACTAGAACAGGTGCACCTTCACTGCTGGTGAAGGAAGGGTGTCATTTTAAACTGCAGGACAGTGATTAACCAAGCAGAGCTCCTCTTCCATTTAAACAGTGCAGAAAGCATTCATATATTTGTGTGGGACAGAAATTCATTTGTCACAGCTGTTTGTTGTTTGCTGTCTCAGAGCCTCTGATGGATCAGCCAATATGGCTGGCAGAACACTCCTCACTTGCACTTGCTGAAGATGACGAACTATTTATGACCGTAACCTTATAAGATGTTCCTCTGTTCATTTTTCCATGATGTGATGATGTGCTGCTAAATATATGTCCATGTGCTGTGATTTGATGTTGCATAGTGACCTTTAGATATGGGAAATTCAGGCCTTTCCCATGTCTGGACAGAAGTGCAAACAGTGAGAGGACAGAATTAAATATTGTGATACTGCATGTGCTGAGTTCCATAGACTTTGTTGGGTGCGCTGAAAATAAGACTTTGAAATTTGTGTCATATTTCAGTCTCTGATTGAAAAGACACCAGGATGCTTGTCCCATTTCCGACTAGTTGACTACTGGTAAGGTTAGCAAACATGATGATTTTGCTGCTAGATTTGGAGTCCAGGTGAATTTATTTCTCAAAAGCAGCCAGAGATAAATCTAGCAACTTTTTCCAACCATGGAGAACAGTCCTTATGTGTTGACTCCCACCGCATTTGGTCATAAATTGATGCAAATTCATGTAAATGAGCACTATTTGTTTGTCTTATCCAAAGATAGCAATTCCCATACACAGTGCAGCCTCTCCCTCTGATAAGAGCAAGACAGCACAATTGGTGCAGCAAATAAATTCAAATGCAAATTAGTATATAATATCATCCAGCAATCTCCAGGGACACGACTGCTAGCTTCCTTGGAACAGAGTTGATAATGTTGCAACGAGCCAAAAACAAGGCATCAATACTAAAGGTGATGGAATGGTTCTTTGGCTAAAGTTAACCAAACTATTATCATAGATCAGGGTTCAGGTTCACTCTCATACTAAAGTGAGTAGGCCATTCTAAACATGCTGACTAGCTCGGACACTTTTTTCCTAAATGGTGAGTTCATATTGGCTCACAGACAGTAAAGACAGAATATGGATTACCTCTTTCTCTCCCACTCTCTGAGTTCACAGCACAGTGGATCGAGGTCAGAAGCTCCACCTACAGTGAGCCCATTACATAATTGCTGACCTGCATTGTATCCTCAACTGATGAAGATCAAGATGTTGTGCTTTTCAAGGAGTTAGTATGGATGGTAATTGGTTCTCTATTTCTCTGCATAAGGAATGAAAGTGAGAATAATGAGGAATAATTATGAATAATATTAAAGGCAGTTTAATTTTTAAATGTGACCATGGGGTAAACTTGATAGAAAACACCTGAGCTGGTCACTTGCAGCAGCTCTCTCTACTACTCAGTGTGCTTGCTCACTGTGTGTGTGACAGTGTGTGTGTCCACACTGGCTGTTGCCAGGTTACAAAGTCGCGAGATTTGGACAAAGCTTGACAGTTTTTCCACAGTTGGTTACAAGCATCAGTACTGAGTTCCCTTTTACCAAAACACTTCATGTAGTGTTCTGTGTGGAATGAAGTGTTTAAGACTTTCTTTGCTTTGATATGATATGCATTCACTGCACACAATTTTCAAAATCCATGAATTGTCACTCAAACTCAACTACCACCAAAAGTGACAAAAATAGTACACTTGGAGAAACTACATATTCTTCATGAAATCTTTCAGTAAATATTATAAATATGCACTATACAACATTGCAGTGGATTGATTAAAGTGAGGACCATTTAGACCTAACTGACAAACCATAGAATAAACATGTAATCTATCACTGAGTCCGGTGAGGCGATGAGAACCATGTAGGCTCCACTATTGAATTGCGTGCTCATTCCACATTTTTTGTCCACATGTGGCCACACATGTAAACACTAAAGGATCCTCTCTTCAATTGAACTTTGGAAATTTTGCATAGTGCACCTTTAAAATGATAAATTGATGTTCAGATACCAGGCACAAACAGTGACACATCAGATATCACTTCAAGACACACACAGATATATCACCCAATATTGCAGGGGCAGGATGAGGCAAGATGAATTTTCCCTAGTGTTGCAAGAGGGGACCTAAGGTGTGTTGTTCAGACCATGTGGTCAAATGAAATTTAAAAATCCAGTTTGTGGCGACACTTTATTTTTACTGTGAACTCTTCTTCAAGCCCTCCCATTGAACAGCCCATCAAAGAGGAGGCTTGATGGTCAAGCATGAGTGAGCTGGAGTGGTACGAAGAGCATTCGCTGGTACGAGTAAATGGGTCATCAGTGGCATGTAGGGAATAGACTGCATTCATTAAGGGAAACATGGACTACACCTTTCATATTAATTGCAAAATGTAGAGAAAGGCTTTAGGTTACATTTTGGGCAGGTCATAGGTAGGTGATTAATGTAATTTTTAGGTTATCCTCTAAAATCAACTCAATATCAGTCTATTTGTCCAGACCTCAGTTGCACGCTACATTACATGACGCTTGAAGCTTTATTAGATCATCATGGCAAAAGATTTCGCATGATTTTGACATGCCCCTCACTGCATCCTGCACAGAGGTGTAATTAAAAGCAGATCACGCATGTGGCTTTGGCTTCATGCATAGTGTAGTGCCTCCTCTCCATCCAAAGAGACTTGGTCATGAACTTCAAAATGATACTGGTACAGGAAGTAGGCAGGAAGTAGGAATAAATTCTTGTGGGTAAAGTTTTCACTTTTAAACCCAAGCTGCATCCTTTAGATTTATTGATTCCTTGAAATGTGTAAACCACGAGACCGTCTTCCTCTGGAGTGAGATTCAATGGGGACTCCTTTGGTCCAGATTTAGATGTGATGACACAGGCGCCAGTGAAATGAGCTAAAGCTGTCTGTGATCACTTTGAACCCCCCAGCTGCAAACCTTGTATCATGCAAGGTTCAAATAAACAAAGAAATAAATCACAGCACATCTCCAAGCATCAGTTCAAGTGGCATGTCAACCCCACTTAATCCTCTGAAACTTACGGCTGTTCTACCACAAAATGACCATGGGTCACTGTTGTGAGGCCACAGTGCACTTATCTTCCTCTTTGACACACATGTAAACACTAAAGCCTCAGAGACTGATTTTCTCTCTGATAGAAGGTAGGAATTTTGTCATGTACCAATATGCTTCCTCATGTACCATATTTTCTTGGTGTAATCCTAGATTCTCTTTGGTTCAGTATTCCCTATCCCTGACTCTCTTCTTTCATCTCCCCAATTTGAGTGACTTGGGGCGACACAACCTCAAACCCCGACGGCCCCATAGGTCGATTGTTGTCACCCTCTAAAATGACTCAAAGAAAATGCGCACAGTTATGGTACAGACCTTCATAGTCACATTAAAAAAAACAGACACGAACAAAACGAAAACAAAAATCAAACATAAACCCATAAATGAACATTTGCTTCAATCAGGACTTGAACACGGGTCTCCCACATAAAAGTCCTGTGTTTTGTAGATCCATCCACCACCCCAACCTTGTCTCTGGGCACTAATTTAGGAAACGCTCCTTTTGGTTGTTCCACAGGGTAACGACCTATGGAGTCAGGACGCTCTTATTGTGGAGATGAGTTGTGTAGGACTTCGCCACAGCTGCACCTCACTGTGCTCGAGCAGGTTGCGTTTCACTGTCTTGCTCAAGAGGACACGGCACATAGCTGCTACTGGAATTGAACCTTAGACTCTCCAGATATGGGACGGTGTCTAATGTGCACTGCTGCCCCTACTTCCATTTGTCATTTGTAACAAAATGTCAAGACTCCTTAAAAGCACCTAGAGTTAAACAATTCCCTCTCACAGCATGGAAAAATCTCTGTGCCCAGCTACCAGGAATGGAATATCCTCAAGGCAAGGGAAGTTGTAAACAGGACCTACATCTTCAGATAAAGCACACAATCATTTTTCACCCTCAGACCTTTCTGAAGACCTCAGGAGTAGCTGCTTAGCCCTAAAATGGTCTTGGTGACAGGGCAGTAGTCCAGACCACCTTAGATAAGTCCAATAAATTCCAAGACCAGGTCCAGTTGTCCAGACCAGTGGATTGAGCCTGAGTAAAGACCACAGCAAATCAAGTCCTTTTCAAGACCAAAATAGGCAATAAACAGTGTGCATGTGTTTCCAAATGGAAAATAATGCAAAAGGAATTTATTAAGGACCAACAGAGATGTAGATCCATCTGCAGGAGTTCTTTACTAAACCATTCAATACCAACTAATTACTGTAATACAAGAACCATTACGTACCGAACACAGGTGCAATTCCTCAAATTGTTTGTAGTACAGGGGGGAGAGAATAAACTAAAATGGACCAGGTGGAGAAAAGCCTTTCTTTGGAATTTTTTAGATAGTTGTGTCAGCTTCCAGTAGTGGCTGAGACTAAGACAAGTCCGTGTTGACAAAAGGCTTAAGACCAAGACCAGTCCAATATGTCAGAGAAGTGGTCTGGAGACCACATTCAAATACTATAGTTCTGCTCATACAAAGTTAGAGCTTCTTATGGTGTCAGTGGTTCAAAAGCCAACTGTTCCTGACTTCAGTGAGTTAACCTGTCATTACCCTGGACCATCATGAAACACTTAGATCCAGAGAAACTTTATACCATTGTATTTTTATGTACCTTAACGTTTATAAGATGTCTGGGAAAAAACGTTCCTCACTTTTTTCCCCTCATTTTTTACGTGGCTATAAAATTGGCAACAGTTCTGGATTTGCGTGTCAAATATTTATTTCGTTCGCTACTGTGCTGATTCACATGTTGGCACACAGTCAGTATTAGCTTTGCATCATCTCAAAAACATTATGGTGCTCTACATCGTGAACACACATAGAAACTGTTACCAATCTTTTTGTGCAAAAGTAAGTTGATCAGAGGGTCTTTGCTAAGACGTTGGAGTACTCCTTTAAAATAAAATTTGGGTAAACAACAGGACCTGATTGAATGACTGAATAAAATTTGAATAAATACTATTCAGGTTTTTCAAAACCCTGCCTGCCTCTGTACGACTGTAAAACCTTTCACTGGCACAGAATCTATCATGCAGTATTTTATTGCATGCTACAGTTCGTCCCTTAAGTGCAGAATTGGTTAATTCCAGTTGTTACTACAGTTCAGTTCATTTCCCCCCTGAAAAGACATTGATCTTGATACATTTCATACGCTTTGGCTCAACAAATGAACTTCACATCCAGTTGTTTACAGCCCTCCACATGTATTTAATTCTGCAACGCTGGTCATTTTGATTTCAGAGGTTATCTTTGTGGTTCAGTCACCCTAACCCTATTGTAAAGGAAGGCCAACTTAAAGCCTCAATGGTTCCCATGGACTGCGAAACATTAACCCTTCGTGGTCATTAGCCACATGAGAGGGGACTGAATAGGTGGACAGGCACCCAGTTGGAGAAGAGGGGAAAAAGTAAAGCACAGTCTATTCTACTCTTGGCAGAGACCGGTGTCAACTGCTGTGTTGTTGTGCAAAGCAGATAATGTGATTTCCGGACAGAAATTCTCTCCACACATCTCCACATTAGTGGCCCACTGTGGGATAAGACTCTTTAAGGTGAAGCCAGGGTGATTTTCTAAATACACTGGACCAAATCTCTCATTCAATAGAACCCCTCTATTCAGGATGCTATAGGCGAACGCTGAGTACAAGGCCGTGAGAGTGGCCAAAGACCTAAAGAGTGATGACGAAGACACTGCATGTCAATGACCTGAGGGAATTTTTTAAAAAAAAGAGAGAGAAAAGAGAAGAAAAAAGAAAGTGGGAGGAGGTTAAATGGGCGCATGAGCTACAGTAGGGCAGTATGTATGATGGTACAGAACAGCAATGGCTCAGAGAGAACTATTGGAAAATTATTTGGGAAAAACTGAAGTGAAGTGAAGTGAGATGATCCAGTTTACAAAAATTCAGTTGACAGCAGCATTAGACAAGAATGGGTTAAGCCTTTCCAGGAACTGGTCCTGATCACTCACTAACTCATGACATCTGTGACATCTGTGTAAATCATGACTGTCTTAACAGTTTAGTCACTGCTGTGGCCATTTTTTCCTCTAAGCCATCCCATACCTACTTATTTGCTTGCACTAAATGGATTTAGGTTCCAGAATTTTATTTATTTATTTATTTATTTTAAATTTCTGACATTTTTGTGTTTAGAGGTTCTTCAGATCTACACAGTCTCAGTTAGTGGTGATGGGACACTCTTCTCTATTCTAGCGCCACTTTGTTATTTATACAGGTGCGCTTTTATGTAAAAATCTTGCCCACAGCAGTTTAAACATCAACCTTAACATGAGTAGAAAATTGTGTTTTCAGTAAAATTGCCCTAATTGACTAAACCTAATTAAGGTCAGTTTATCAGCTATTATCTATAAAACCCAAACAAAAACACAGTTACTGGCTCAGCTGTGTGCTACACAAACTGTTCAAGTGATCCTCAATGGAATTCAGAGTATGAGGCCATTTTTATTAGTTGAATATTTACAGGACTGGCCACCTGGCTTAACAGAGGTGTTTGTGAAGCAGAGGAAGAAACTCTTTTCTGAGAGAGAAATGACTCCAAGCCACGGTCTCAAAAATCTCTTAAATTCCTCCCTGTCCACTTCAAGACTCTACAAATTCAAATATTTACACAGAGCTGGTGAGTGAGTTTGACATATCTGAATAGGAGCGAACAACAGCATCATCTCCAGCATGGAAATAAATGGCATCAAATGCCATTTAATTTAATGTTTGGGGGACGTATCCTGCCATATAATATGGTGTAAGAAGTAGTGTAACATTAGTTACTACTACTTTATACTACTGACATTCATAATTGATGCTCATAGGTCAGTGGAGGATTTACAAGTAAACTGCCACTGAGGGGTATGAAGTATGGTTAGAATATATTATATATATATAAAATTGGCCATTAGCCCACTATTGGCTGTCCATCATATGTCTCTGATATGATGACCATTCATTCTATAATTGATTCTGTAATTTATTAGGACTGCACCCTTAACTTGAATTGTTTCTAATGCCATGACTCCACTCAAGTATGCTTGAACATGTTTTACCATTTTCATTGCCCTTGCTTTCAACGGGTTTTAGTGTTCTATGTTGAAATTTCTGACGGTCAAATACAAAGATATTGATTATCGGAACAAAATATCAACAGCTATTGTCAGCTTCAATCCAGACATCTCTGTATTGTCATTTATAGCTCAATATCAGTCAAACCCAAGTAGTGAGACTGTCCACATCTGAGAGACGGCCGACCCAGCTCTCTCCAACAATGGATCAGGCTTACAGGGCAGGCGGTAGCCAAGCTCGGTGTGTTATTACAGCACAGCCGGGACAACGGAGCTTGAATCAGCAGAATACCAAAGTGGATGAATGAATGTGTTTTCATCACGGGCCATGCTTTGGCTGGAGAAGAGCTGACGTAACAAGACTATGCGCCAGTCTCATCTCATGTGATGGAAGACTGCACGGCACAGCAGATATCAGCATTGTAACAGATATTGCTTAACCTTGCCTGGAAATGAAGACACTCAAGAGATAATGGAGATGCTTCCAGTATGTCACTTAGTGACATCGAATAAACTCAGTGTAGACTGATAGACCTTCAATTTGAACCAATTTTTTTCTTGGCATCACTTGAATGTACAGTATCTTCAGAATATCTGCAAACCTGCAAAGTTTCAAAAATGACGATCAATCATGATTCAGCATGTAGTTAGATTCATATATATATATACATATACATATATATATACTTTATTTTTTACACAGCTAGATGAATGTATACATAGTATACAATACAAAAAACAACTGATAAAAAATAACATTGTCTGTACATGGTGTGAAAAAAAAGAATACTAACTGTACAATTCCATCTTTTAGATGGCATCATTGGTCCCCCTGAACCAAACCAGACCAGAAATCAGCAAAATGGGGTTTTAACTGGTATGTGATGCAAGGAAAATTCCATATTCAGATCCTCTTACACTATTATATATCATTTCTCTGTGAATGTCAATGCATTTCAAGAGTTATTTTTTGATGAACGGTTAAAATTGACTTTTTTTTCCTGTACTCCTTTTCCCTCAATCCTTAAGTCAATGATTTCCTATGTTTTCCATAATGCCCCATACTCTATTACTCAAAACACAACATGTCTTGTGGCTGCGTTGCACTCTGGTCTACTGAGGCTCCTGTTTGGCAGAGAAATTGGCCTCTCTGCTTCTTTGACAATGGATTTCTCCTTGCATGATTGTTGAACATCAGTGCAAAATGACGGCTCCAGAAAGAAGTCCCTTCTATTTGATCTGATAGACTGACACCAAAACCTGACATTTAAGGGTGATGTTTTATATCGCTGAAATAAATTCTGTAATCAAACTCCACTGTAGCTGTGCTGGAAGTATCCTGGTATGATGTCACATTGTCTAGGTTGGGCCAGTTGTCTGCAGGAATAATAAAAAGAAGAAAAAAAAAAGAACACCAAGCATCAACAACAAAATGGACCCAGAAATGTGAAATACGTTGCCAATAGCATTTTTTTCTTTTATCAGTATCAAAATGTGTTAGGGTGAATTTGCCTTTAATTTAACCTTGGATCTATCTCATAGAGAAAAAAAAGCCTTTTGTCATTTTCTTATGTATATTGAATGCAGGCTTTACTCAATGGTAAATTGTGAGGAACTGAGCCACTACTGCTACTGTAGAGAGCTAACCTATCAAAATTTGAGGGGTCATACATAAATATGATAGGCTGACATGATGTATGGGCTTGACATAAAACACAGTATAACTAGTGGAACTATATCAAACTAGGTTTTATCATTAAGGGCTGGAGGTTTTTAAGCGTCCATGCAGCAGCAGGGCAGAAGCCTTGGAGGATAGTGGAACCAAAAATAGCAACACTGAGGAACATACAGTAGTAAGTGTAAACCATTTTCTTGCAGAATAATATTAAGGCGATTACAGAAATGTACAGTGAAGGTAGTATGGGTAAGCCGTGCTTCTGTCAAGTTTGTCTCTTGCAATACTAAGGCTTAGTTGAAAATCAGTGTCAGATCTCTTTGGCAGCATAGAAAAAAATGGTTGAGCTTCAGCGTTGGCAGATTTGCAGTATACAGAATGACGGATAACACTGTGCCCCATACAAGCAGCCTACATTCACTGTATAGAACATGGTAACGTAACAGCATAGCTCTAACTATACACATTTTCTCTAATTAAAGGGATACTCCAATATTTTGGGCAAAATATCCTTTATCCAGTTTACCCAGAGTGACACAAGATGTTTGATACCATTTTCACCTCTGTACGTCCACTGCTTCAGTTCTGATTGTTAGCATTTCATGTTAGCTTAGCATAAAGACTTGAAGTCTACAGGCATCAGCTGGCCTAGCTCCGTCGAAGTGAAAAAGTAAACCTTATAGCAACTCTGAAGCTGTCTTATTTACACAATGTATCGTGTATTTGAAATACACGTGTTGGAATTTTTTTTCAAAAGCAGGGGACCAGCTGATGCCTGTAGACTTGAAGTCTTTATGCTAAGTTAACATGAAATGCTAACCATCTGAACTGAACCAGTGGACATACAGAGGTGAAAATGGTATCAAACATCTTGTCTCAGTCTGGGTAAGTCGGAAAAAAGTTTTTTTCTTTTTTTTTTTTTTTCCCAAAACATTGGAGTATACCTTCAAGTATAATTTTAGATTTTTGGTCACACATAAGCTCAAGCATTATTGATATATTGATATATTGCTATCAATTCAGAGTTTATTTTTTTCACGTTTTGTTCACTGTTAATGATTTGGATGTAAAATATATATATATATCAGACATACTAACTGTTCACTGCTAAGGCATGTAAAACTTGTAAAGGCTCTCAAAATAACTGGATGTGAATTAACTCTGAACACATCTATGTTGTGATTATTAATTTTGATCTTTCTAAGTCAATCGGATAGTTTTGGCAATGGCCAATGTTACTAAATAGACAAAAAATACAAAGAAAGAATTGGTAACTGGTGCATGGACAAGAAGGTCTTGAATTTGGCAGATACAGTACCGAGCTTCACATTTAGATTAGTTCCTCACTCAAATGAGAAATAAATGTCAATTCACAGATTAGATATCTGGTTCTGATACAAGTACAGTGCCAGTTTGGTGTTATTGAATCTTGCAACACTCACTTATTTGTTGAGTTGCCCTGAACTTGTGTTTCACTCTGTTTTTTGGAATCTTGTGCCTGCGACATACAGCTGTTCCAGGAAATTGTGTTTATATTCCTTGTCTGTCTTATGTTTCCTGTAAGTACTGTATGTGCGTGTGTGTCTGTGTGTTTGTGTTTGTGTGTGTGTGTGTGTGTCACTCAGTCTCTATCTCAGTCTCTTTTTCTGCCATCTCTTTCTCCTTGGTGTATATGTAGAGGCAATGTTTAATGTGTCCCGCTAGAGGTAGACTAACCATAAGTCAAACCTGCCAGAGATGGTTTGACAACGTACAAGACAACAGCTTTCCTTCTTTTGTCTTGGGTAAACACACAACTGTCTTTTCAAACAGTGAAGGAAGACCATATCCATCTCCACTGTTTTTCTTCTTTACAGCACAGTGGCGCAAGCAGACAGTTAGACTGTGTTTGAGTGTTCAGTCCTTTGTATTTTCACAAAACACAGCCATAACGTCACTAACATGATGATTTGAACACAAGTCTGGGTCAAATCATCACTTTCCTGCCAAAAGTGAGTTCTCCGGCTCTGTCCATTCCACCGATGCTCTAACATGGCCTCAAGTTGCAGAGGTCCAGTTCCTGAGGCTTCTTCTTACTAGAACAATGATCTCTGGGTAGACTCAGACCATTGGGGCTAGTACAGCGCAGGGGCCGCCTTTTAAAACCCCTCCCACAGGACTTAGAGCAGTGAGACCAGGGCCCTAAATCCCACATTGGACATGGATCCCCGCATGCCCTCGTGGCCACAGGCCTCACAGCACCATCACAGTCCACTGCAGGATGCCCCTCCACGCTCTGACACTGTACCAGCCTCTTCTGCAGCCCATTCCCACAAGTCACCGTGCACTCATCCCATCCCCCTGTCACCCACTGACTCACTGGCCGCTTATCTAGCACCGACTTCTTTGCCTCCACTTTGTTACTGTCCGCCAAGACGCTGTTCTGGGCCGCGTGGCTCCTCTCTTCTTTCCGCAGAGTCTTTTCCTCCTTGCTCTCCTTGGCTATGTAGAAGGAATAGCGGACCCTGGGAGGAGTCATCTTCCCTACGGAGAGCACTTCCACGGTCAGAGGCTCCAGCAGAGGTCTGGTGGCTTGAAGCATCTCCACGGCTGTAGAAGTGCCGCTGTAGCGCAGCAGGCTGCCCTTCACCAGCAGGTCCCGCTCCACTGCCGACACCACGTAATTGCCATTCAGGAGGTATTTGCCATGCCGGTTCTTCACAGCTAAGTAGTTTTCATCGCTGACCATTCCTCGGTATCCGCGCTGACGGATGTCAATGTTGGAGGCCCCAACAGGCAGTGTCACCACAAAGTTGTAGCCATGTCTGGAGAGAAGGTGTGGGGATATAAATTGTTAGTGATGCTGAGTAAGAAATAGTTTTTTTAAGCGATGGTAAATTAAAACATGTGATATTTGCCTTGAGCAGTGCCCCTTACTTTAAAAGCAATTTCCCTTTGTGCCATTTAGTAATCCATGAGATTTCCCTCCAAATACAACCTGGTCTCACACAGTGTAAAGGCCAGTAGCGGTGGTTAATCTTCTTGTGGATGGTTCTCTTTGTTTACATCAATTATAGTAATGTTTCTTGATGTTAAAATGCTGCACATTCTACATGACAATTCATAGTTATATTAATGGGTATATAGCATAACATGCTGCCAAAATGTCTCTGCTAGAGCCCACATATCGCCTGTTTAGTTATTCCTAAAACAAGAACAAAGACTTTTGATGAAGCTGCCTTTAGCTGTTATGGCCCCAGACTCTGGAACAGCCCCCCTTTTGTTCTTAGGACTGCTGCATCTGTTGAAATTTTAAACAAAAGCTGAATACCTACCCTTTTAGTCTCACTTGAAAAAAAAACTTTTTATCTTTTTCCCCTTTCTTTAATTATTTCCTTAACTTTAATGCTACTCTTTCCTTTTCATCTGCTTATTTCTTTTTAACTTAAATTGCAATTAATAGTCTTTGTCGTGGCCAGCAGCTGAGAGTAAGGTTCTGTCGTGATGAAATCCAGACTAAATAATGAAATATGTACATAAAACACATGACGTAAAACACAAAACACAAGAGGCATATCCTGACAGAAGGCATCCCTTACTTACATGGGTTTGGTGAACATTCCTGAGATTTTCTTGCAGCCCTGGTTGTCCCCGCCACACACACCACACTTGTCAAACTTCTTGTTGGAGTCCAGCTTGCCATCGCAGCCTGCCTTGATACATTTTCCCTGAACACACACGGCTGATGTGTCAGGTGAGCAGGGCGTCCCGTCCACAACCTTCAAGAGAGTTGAGGATTTTGATGTTAATGCAGGTTGATCTTTCAGAGGGAACATGGACGAATCCGAAAGAGAGCAAGAGAAGGGGGATGGAGGAATTGTTGCACCGAATGCTTTTCATTCTGATTAAACAACAATCAATTAAACAACTCCACCTTAAATAGAAAAGCAGGGGTAGCACCAAATGGAGTGTACAGTGTTTTTTGTGTAAACAAGATTTTGGCTTGTATTGCCGTTGCAAGGCAATGGGTTCAGCGCTGGTTGCATAAATACTTGCTGACAAGCCACAGCTGTGAAGTGATACTGTCCCTGCATGTTTCCCTTCCTCTCCACCCCATCCATCCACTACAGCAGCCATTGTCCTTTCTTTTACCACTCACACCTCCCCTCTCACTGCTTTACTGTTTACAAAATTAGCGGCCCTGCTCTCAGTGCCGTTTTCCATGTCTTTTGTCAATAACAGCCAGTTCATACCCACAAAAGATTTTGCCGTTGAATAGATGGTTGAGACGATGCACCACCACTGCAAACTCATACAAAATAAAAGTCTGTAGTCCTGTAAAGGTCCAATGAAATCAGGTGTTACTAGGTTTTACTATGTATATTTACTGTGTCATCATATATTATGAGAGGCTTGAGCTTGTTTGGGTTAATATTAAACTCACTTTCTGCCTCATTTTTGTTCACTTTTGATGATCAGTGTTACTGCTTTCCCTCCTTTGTTGTTGTGGCAAAGTTTGCTGCAGCTGAATTTTCTGCAGCATCCCACACTACTGGTGCTGTTATATGTACCGTCAATTGCCCACAACACCATCTGCACTACAGCTAGCAATTGAGGCGCAGATCAGACAATCAGGCTAATCAGGGGGCATTAAATGCAGAGCCAAGCCAAACAAACAGTTGTTCAAAACTGTGTTACTACAGATGAACACACATCCTTACGAGTGTGAAATAGCAGAGCAGAAATTGCTTAGTTTCAGTGATTCAAGCTGCAATGGCAGTCTGGCTAGGACTAGGTTTGCCTAGTCTTGTTTTCATAGATGTTTTTTAGAGAATTTATTTGTGTTTCTCCAAAATATATGACAACCATTACTTTAGGTGATTAGACAGTTCCGGACACTTTATTCCAGCATTTATACAATAGAGGTGTGTAAAAACCTCACATTGTTGCATTTTCCAGTACCTGAATAAAAATGACTCATTTACATCTTGTTGACTACTTTGGAATTTACCCCAAGCAGAAAAAAGTGCTATACGAGCAGTTGATTGAAACAAATAGAATCTCAACTTTCCAAAGAACTGGTTCAGGAAAATAGTAAATGTGTCACATACTTTTGGAGCAAGGACGTAGAAGTATCCAGTCCCGTTGGCACGGCAGATGAGCTTGCATTTGTCCTTGGGCGAGATGCCTGAGTACTTGGGAACCCAAACCACTGAAGAGCTGAGTCTATTGGTGTTCAGATTGAAGCCATTGAACGCCTCACACTGCTCCTCGCGGAAACTCTTACCTGAGGACAAGAAAGCAAACACATAGCAAAACAGGCTGACTCCCACCACATTTTTGGTCTCACAGTGTGCGATTACACCAAGGCATCTGTCAGGCTAACAATATCTTTAGCCAGGGAACAAGAAGGGACTGTTTCCTGTGTGAAGGCAGCGTAACAGAAATGAGTTTACCTGATTCAGGACAGGGGTTGAGGTTGCAGGAGCGATACTTGATGCGAAGGCCATAGCAGTATTTGCCGCCGTTCTCTGGAACAGGGTTGTCACACTCTCTCTTGGCCAGCTGAACTCCTCCACCACAAGTTCGGGAACAGTCTCCAAAAGCACCCCACTTCCCCCACCGGCCATCCACCTGGGAAAAACAAGAACACCTACAACATTGGTCCAACGACCTATGATTTGAAAGAACTAGTCTCATGTAGCACAGTGCTCTCCATGTCTTCACTCTGCATTACGCTCATGATTCTAAGTACCAATACATTACTACAATAGCTTTATTTTCATCTAACTTACGTTCAATGTTGCAAAAAAATTTAAGACAAAGTGTGTTACCATCAACTGGGCTGAAGTGAGTTATTTTTCAGGGGAAAAAAACATGAAGAATGAAGAAGAGTGAAGAATGGAAAGAGTTCTGGCTATCATCATTATTATTATTTGCTATTAGCTAATGTTAGTCATAGTTCATGCTGTCAGAAGATGAGAACAAAGAAATGCATTTGGCAAGACTGAAAAGCCCAAACTAATAACAAATTCAATTGGAACTTTAAATGTTGGAGAAACAGCAGCTGTGACATTTCTGCAGTTTTATCCAGCGAGTGTTCAAAGCCATGTTTGAACTGTTGTACAATGAAATTGAACTATTCATTGGGTTGATCATGTCAAACCTGCATCATTATTCATCCAACAAATACATCTTCACCACTATTTGTCACATCATTTTTTTACTGACTAAAAACATTTGTTTTCAAGCTAGGATAAAAAGTTACTGGAGGAAATTGCATTGTAATATGTGGGTGGAAACCCTGCTAAAGGACTGCTGAGCTCCATTGGTACAGTGTCAGTGTTGACTGGTGTCTTCTTTCAGCTAAATCTATGCAGGACTAAAGTTACTACTGTCAAGCACAGACTGGCAGCAGGCACCCC
Organism: Holocentrus rufus; assembly: GCA_900302615.1. NCBI lineage: Eukaryota > Metazoa > Chordata > Actinopteri > Holocentriformes > Holocentridae > Holocentrus > Holocentrus rufus. The sequence continues at coordinate 19,495 of OMLF01020198.1, forward strand.
AGCCACAGCGCTCTCACCTTGATATGCATTGTGCTGTTCTTATCACTGCAAGCTCCTTGGTAGCAGACCTTGCCGTTGCCACAGCTGGTGCCGTCTGCCCAGGGGAAGTGTCGGGTTTGGCAGACGAGCTGCCCGCGGGCCTTCCCAGTGCACCACAACTTGGAGCAGGGATGCATGTAGGGGCAGGGCTTGGAGCCCGACCCAAAAGCCAGCTCACACTGACGGTGCAGGCTGTAGCTGGAGCCAGGCAGGTTGTCTGGGAGAGACAGCTGCTTCTGGGGCTGGTCCAGCAGACACTCCCCTGTAGCAGCAAGACACACCAACACCACTGTGAACTCGGGCTGTACTCGTGCTGCGTTAATGTTATATGGGAGTAAGCATCAGAACGACTATATGATTAAAAATGACATAGAAGTATTCACATTTTCCATTTTGTTTGACATCATCAATACACCATGATTGAAGTTTCCTAGACTGCTTCCTAGACTGCTAGACTTTGGTGCTGATTATATTTTTTGCACTTAACACACATTTAAACTCAAGTTTTCCGGCAAGCCTTATGTTGCAGTGTCAAAATCAAATGAGAAATCCTGCAAATAAATGTGTCCTGGTTAAAATATATAATTATGAATATTGATACTGGTGACTATTTGCAGACATAACCTGCAAGGTGAAACTGATGAAGCACTGGTTTATGCTCAATAAATTTCCTTACAATCCGCAAAGAGAAAGAAATAGCACTACATGAGAGGATGAAAAGCGTGTTGTTGGTAATAATGATGTTTAGGTTGAGCAAAAGAATGAGCTGTCAAGTGCTTTCACAGTTAATTCTCATTTGCTTGTTAGACTAAGTGGGTTGGTAGAGGGGAGGTAATAAATTGCTATATATATCAAAAAGCTTTGTTTGTTCGCCTCTGTCCATGACACAGAATACACTTACAGCCACTTACTAGTGACTGTAAGTGGATAATTAACACAGACAGAGAGCAACTTGGCATGAATGGCATAGAGCTAGTGGAGGATAAAAACAATAGAAATAATAACACAATTTATTGAAGTTATAGTTCATGTGTAATTGTATATCATTATCAGATTTGAATTTACATCTGAAAGGAAAATGATATAAATTCAGTATAAACAGATAATATCAATCTCTGATGTCATTTTGTGAGGAAGTGCTATAATTAACTTTTTTGTTGTTCCCATTGCCCCTCAAGGTGCCTTGTCTACTTCTGATACAGTTACATTTCCAGCGTTGCCCGGAATGTCCCGTGTCCGATTAGACATAACATGTTTTGCAGCTACATTGCATTCTGGTCTACTGAGGCTTCTTTCAGTGGAGAAATCTGTGTCTCTGCCTCTTTTGCAATTGATTTCTTCCTGTATGATTGTTGAATGTTGGTATAGGTACAAAATGGTCAGTCTACAAAGAGGACATTTCTGTTTGATTCTTGAAGACTGATACCGAAAAAGATCACTGAAACATTTTCTGCTATTAAATTCAATTGCAGCTGCACTGGAAATTATATGATGATGATTATTATTATTATTATTATTATTATTATCATATTTTTCTTGAGGGCGGTGTTAAGTTATGGTCAACTCAGGCCATGGATCAAGGCCAGAAATAGTGTTTTGTTTGAGTTCAGTGTTACAGTAATGTG
>OMLF01020200.1:0-21921 GCA_900302615.1 Holocentrus rufus
CTACATCTTCTGTTTTTTTTTTTTTGTTTTTTTTGTAAGTTGAGTCTAAAGGGTCCTCATGCAAATTAAATAGTGTAGTCAGCCACAATAATGAGTGTGCAAATATACAGAATATTGTCATCTGCTTGGAAAGAAAATATCTTTCCAGTGTCCACAGGCTAATATATTTCAAATGAATGTTATTACACATACACACTTTTTTTGCCATTTCTGTATGCTTTGAAACATATGTTGTATTACATTTATTTTTGCAGCATAGGTTACCTGGGTATTCCAGTTGGAGGAGGCCTTTTAACCCAGGCCCCTACATAACCTATAACACATACAATAAAATGTCGCCAATAAACTACCTACTCTCCTAAAATTCAACAGTAATAAAAGTCACGGACCGCTTTTGCCTGGGTTTCAGGGTCAAATTTTTTATGGTGCCTTTGCTCAAGGATAAATGCCAAATGCGATCCTTCAAGGGTAAATGCCAAACAAAATGAATGAGTCTGCGGATGCAATTTCTTTATTACAAAGAACAATCCAGCCAAACGCCCGTTTCTGAATGCAAGGGCACTGTGGATAACATTGTGCTCGGGCACAGGAAATAGAAATGAACATGCCCATACCAGTTTGAGGATATGGAGGATGATATCAGACTATTATTCATTTTCCTTGGGCTTTGTTTTGCTTACAGGTCACTAGTCTGCAGGTCACAGTCTGGGGGAGACAGCCACCATATTCTAAACACAGCAGCCTGCATTTGATTTTGCATATGCTGATGCACAGTGTAATCAATAATTAACTGTGCTGTGGTTACTGCTCACACAAAACCTTGTATGTCAGTAGATAATTAAGTCTTGTGACGTGTAATACATGTTAGGAATGATCCCTCAGTTCCAGATTATTGCTATTAAAATGAACTATACACACACTAACGTCTATTATTGAGGAAACCCTTATCTCAAGAGAAAGGAAGTTCTTCCATTTGGTTATCAACTCCACATTTACATAATGTAATGACTACAGTAAATGGTGTGTATGGCATTGTCTTTGTGCTCCATGTTTATTTAAGGAAAGAGACATTACAAGTAAACATTACTGAGTAAACAGAGGTGTCACATTCTAAGAGGGTGTTAGGACATGCCAGAGGGTTTTGAGTCCTGACGCAGGGGATTGAAGTTTACACAAAACTTAAAAGTGGGATTATTCTTGTCTTTGTAGGTACCACCCACAGAGGGTGTTGGTGATGCCCGCCTCCATCGTGCGTTGCCACCCCAAAGCTGCCATGAGCAGGACTGAGAGTGAAGCAGCCACTGGTGCTCGGTTGGTGACAAAGATAATAATATTGCTGCCGGTGCTTCAGTCGTAGCCACTGATCAGTCCCAGGTGGTCGCTGGTGCAGAGTCCAACTTGGAGGAGACAGGCTGCAGCTTCAGGCCACTTTGTCAGCACAGCTGCTCTCTGCAGACTAGAGAGGAGCAGGGTGGCTGTCACTCAGGACAGCATCACTCAAGCCTCCATCAGATGCATTTACCAACTGCACTCCTTTGTGCTGTAATCTAGCGTATGTATACACACAGCGGCCCAATTAAGATGTCAAAAGAATGATGTAGTAACCCACAAATTATAACTACAGAGGACACCAGGCTGTCCTGTCATAAATATGCAGCACCATCAAACAGGCAGCACCACTCGCCCGCCGCCTGGTGTAAATGGTACAGTGTTGAGTGTGTAGTTTGGGTGTGTCACAGATGTTTGGCTGAGTTTAGGCCCACAGCATCTCAAGAACGCTCAACAGGAATTTCTTGGACCGTCTCAGCACCAAATACAGCCTAAGTTGCTACTACTATTCTTTACCTACACTTAAAGGATTATCAGCTATATTAGTTCCCAGTATTTCTCTTTAAATTCTAAACTTGCTACTGATTTCGACAAGAGTAGGCAAATGGAACGACTTGTACAGAGACCAAATTTTATTAACTATAGTTTACAAGGACAGTTGATTCTGCTGGCTAGAGACAACCCGTTCAGCAGATAACAAACTGAAAATTGTTTGAGCTAACAATTACACCAAGAGCTCAGCTAATGCATAATTTTGTTTCGTTTGCCTGTCGTTTGCCAGAGTAACTTGGACCGTCTCCTCTCCATCATCCATCTCCATCCCATCATCAGACTCATGCCCAGAGTCGGCAGCGTCCTCTGAGCTGTTGTCAGCGGTGAGCCTGACTAAGTGCTGGACAATCAGAGGGCTCCATCATACATCATTATATGACACAAATTAAGCAGAATCAAAGCTTCATCAGGTAGCATGAATCTCTTTTCTTTATCAAAGGTGTCCATCAGAAGTTGATGTGAAAAATGACATATCATCAATCAAAAATCATTCTATTTAACATATAAGAAGACATATATTCAAAATGCAGTGTATGATGGATACAGTGATTTTTGTATGCCCTGCATTATACAGATCCAGTTTCTTTGAAATGTAGCACTATCACCAACTTTAGAGAACAAAGCATTATTCAAAACACTTTAAATTGGTGTTCGAGCTTTCCTTTGGGGGTAGTGTAACATGCAAATGTGGGACTATAGTAATCAGAGGAGTGCACCAGGTCTTCCCTCAGTACAGATTAACTCAATCCACTGATGGGCAGCTCATTATCTATGAACCAAATCTGGTCTCCATTACCATTAAAATAGAATGGATTAATTTCTCACATTTGTGGTTCATAAGCAGTGTCAGAATGTTATTTTGTACAGCCTTGATGCATTAATGTTTCCAAAGACACTTTCTGTATATGGCCACTGTTAAAGTTGGACTCTCAATTAACTGTATTTTTATGGAACATTTTTTGTTACCATCTACTTTTACTACTTTATTACTACTACTACTTTTATTGACATGACTAAAAAGGGACCTTCACTAAGCATTGGCCTGAAAATAATTCATCACTTCACTTTCTGCTCGTGCTCATCGCTCAATAGAGCTGGTTATCTCTGTGCAAGAAAGGAGGAAGTTTTAATCTAGTTCTCTATTCTGCTGTGAGCCTGTGTCATCTATAGACAAACCACCACGCCATCATCACAATATTAATGCTTACGTTGTTGACAGGCTAATAACACCACAATGGAAATGGGTTCAAATAAATGTGTCATTTTCCCTTTAAAGATCAGAAAACAAGCTACAAGTATAACATTGTCTTGAGGGATGAGTTTTTATGAAATAATTCAAAAAAGGTGAAAGGGGGGTGGGGAGCATCCACCCATAAAAAGGATGTATGTATGTATGGGAAATGTATGACTTTTGTATGTATGGTATTTAGGAGGATATGAATAGTCTGCTGATATCATCACCCTTTGTCCGGTATATGAAGTTCGGTTTTGTTCCCATGTTTGTCAGTATCAAACTTGTTCTCAATATGTCCTTGCAACATTGTCACCAGAACAAATGCCTGCAAATGTTTTGCACTTGGTCATTTAAAGTAATCCTCATTCTGAACCCGTCATTGTAAAGTTAAGACCTCTGAAGTCTGTTCATTTTCAGACCGCAGTCCCACAGAGATACAAGCAGCCCGGATGTTTTGTTTTCCTCCTTTATACTATACAGTAGTTATGGCAAACCTTCAGTGACCATAGTTATGTCCTGCAGCCAGCTTCCTCATCTTCAGTCCAAAAAACAGACTGCGGTGGATACTGGTTTGCTGTTGCTACCATCTAGTGTTTGTCTTCAGAACCAACTGCCCACATAGTCTAATCCTGCATCTGAAAAGCCTGCACTCCCATGTGATGAAGTTTTATGCTCAAGCATGTAATGAGGGCTGTGCCACCAAAATAAAGATTCTGTCTTTAAATTCAAGTGGCAACACTGCATTGGCTTATTTTAAAACCACAAAATGCCTTTAAATACTTTTCCTGATGGGCTTGCAGATTTGCATGATCATAAGGCAGAATATTGCTGTTGACTTTGTTTTTATGTTGCTTCTCGAAAGCTGTTACACTCTCATTAAATTCATAAAGGATTAGATTAAATCAGTTCATGAGCTGCTGTGGCTCTGTTTATTTTTAATCATTATCTGGAGTGACTGACATCAGGAAGAATAAATGCAACAAACAGGTTTGTTTGTGCATCGGTGCATCTAGCTAATTTATTTATTTCGATGATTTTAAAAATAACATCCATACACTTTTACACTTGGAACAATTAGAGACTAAGAATTATAGGAAGTGCTGTTAAGATAAGCATAGATAAAGCTGACAATATCAAAAGTTTAAGTTTCTACAGCACTCCATCCCGAGATGATTCATTTTCTTTGCTGTATTTTGCTTAGAAGCATTGCCAACTAGTCAATATAGTCAAGGTGAGACTGGTAGCATGTTCCTAAATATTAGAGGAAATATAATTTCATGCTGCTCATTAAAGTACAATTACTGTTTCGCTAGACACCTGACACTGCATGCAGTTATTCATACAAATCATGAGTTTAAGACACATTATTACAGATGGTAGTGGGTGTTTTCATATGCACTTTATGTTATGAATGCCTCTGTTATTTTAGTTGTGTATGCAGTTTATAAAATAGATTAAAACTTTATCGGAGGAGAAACAAGCTACTTCCATTTATAAACTTATACACTGACTTTACCTAACAAATATGAAATATGTTAGCATTCTATACATTACTATCCATTGTGGTACATAAACATATTTTTCTTGAAGTGTGAAACAGTGAACCACCATTGAGAGGATTCCAGTCCTGACACATAATTCTGAACAAATCTAACAACAAAAACTTCTCAAATGATCTGCCCAATCTATGGGACACAGCTTTATTAAGTTTATGTTCAAGGCCAGAAAATTTGCATAGAATCATCAAGATTGGGTTGTTATGACCCAGCAAAAGATACAGGAAAAAATATTCATTTTGATTGTTCAGAAGTTCAGGGACATTGTAAACAACAGTTGTATGTAAACTGTAGAAAACATCAAGACTTTTCAATATGTGTTGAAATGTTGAAATTATCATTCCAAATGACTACCCTCTGCTACCCTCTGAACTTATTATGAATGAAAATAGAATAATTTATAAAAATAGATTTACTGAATAAAGTGCAGAGTGCAAATCAACATAATTTGCTAAAGAATGCATTGAATTAGTTAAGAAAACAGGTTGCACTTGCATCAAGCTCTTTACATTAGTAATAAGGGTATAACTTGACAGAAAGTATTTAATATACAATAGAGCGAGTCATCCAGTAAAATGATAAAACTCACTTAAATAGTTTTAATGGGTAAACTCATTCTGTATCAATATCACTCAAAGCAAAATGCCCATGAACTTCCTATGAGTGAATTTTCAATTCTTTGTTAATGGAGCAGCTCCAAGCTACACATTAGTATAGATTAGCATCTTAATTGTCTGGTTTTTGACTTTGAAAGAGACTTACTCATGTTCACAAGTAGTGATAAGAATGACCTCACACTTTAGGAAAGTCTGAAAGTCTGAATTGAAACTATTCAATTGAATGATATTTTTCCTTTAAAAATGAACGTACAGTGAAGTATAATTCCTATGAAACCAAGTCCAGTGCATTATCTAGTTACCAATAAATGAACTAGGAGCATGATAATATGAGCTTTTACATTCAGGCTATTGTTCTCAGCCAAATAATGCACCTTCATCCCCAGTAAATCCAGTTGGGAGATGTTCGGTCACTTTATCCAGTTTTTCTGATTCCTTTCTCCATGAAGATGCACATCACAGTTGGCTGTGTCATTTTTGGCTATTGGGGCAAAGTAATGAATGTTCTACTATACAAACTTGAATGCCCTGGGTTACAGCACTAACATATTTAGCGATACTCCCCTATGAGAACTGAGTCTCAAATAGAAAAGGCTTTTTCGTCTTATTTAAGATGGAACAAAATACAGTTTCTTATGCTCATTCTCTAGAGAGACAAAAAGGGGGATTTCGTGACTGATTCATGTTTGCAAATACAGAGCACAGTGCTTAAAGCCAGCCTCTAGAGCTCAAGCAACATCTTGGATCAGATACGTAACACAAATACATTTGTTTGGATATTTTTAATAGTTATCTCAAATGACTGGATTAGCTGTTGATCTCTCACATCACATCTAACTGGTTTCTCAGTCATCCAGCTGGCAGAGGCACGCCACCCCGCGGTTAACCCAGTGTTTCTGCGGTTTGTCAGAGGAAAGCTCTATGGGCAGGACATAGTTGGTCGAGTGGCCTGTGGTGGACAGGGTTCCCCGGCGGGCGCTGGTTTTGTAAACGGGACACGTGTAGATGTTCTCATGTTTGAACTTGGCCATCTCTCCAGGCTTCAGCCAGATGATGGGCAGAGGGTCAAAGAGGATCTTGGGAAAAGACTCTCCGATGACCATCTTCTCCCTGTCCCAGCGCGCCCCCTCCAGGAAGAGGCCCCTGACATAGGCCCCATCCTCTGGCTTCTCATCCATCTGGCTCTCCTCTTTGGTCACCTGGAACACGAGGAAAAAAAACATGAAAATCCGCTCCAAAATGAACAGACTGGCAAAAACACAGAGGGAACTGAGAATCCATCAGGAATTGCATTTCATAGCGTGCCTCAAATTCAAAGCCAATGTAGTCTATGGGGATGGTGTACTTCCTGGCAAAATTCTGAGACACTCCAGTGAGGAATGACTGGGTGAAGTAGAAGCCAGAGAGCCAGAAGACTGTAGGTGGGCCGCTGTCTATCCATTCCTGTTAAAGAGACATCCAAGCACAGACAGATATTAGCACAGTCAAACATGCAATGTCACATTCTCTACACATTCAATATTCTTTTACTAAGATTTGAATATGAGTGATCAGTTAAGTTTGTATTCAGTCAATTTGCCTCACTTATTTGTATACTGAATACTTGGGCTAGTTGGGATGTGCTTGGATAATCTTGCCAGACATATTCCAAATATGTTCAACAACTGATTTTGCCAAGGTCTGTGTCTCCCTAGACAAATTGTCTCTAACCTGTAGGAACTGCAGCCTGGCTAGGAGATCAGCCACGTAGCTCCCCATCGGCTTGAGGGAGGGGTAGGACTTGGCTGCCCACATCGCTGGCACCTTGCCCACCAGCATGCTGTTGAAGACGTTCTCAAGCTCCGCAGACATAACAACCTGTCCCTTGAGAGCCTTGCGAATGTTGACCAAGCTGACACGCACTACATGAGTGAGTCTAACAGGAGGGGGGGGCAAATGTGATAATGTTTTAATTCTGAAAGACTATCTTGCACAGATAGATCACTGAACATGACATACATAGCAGCACATGAGTGGCCTTACCTGTTGAAGCGTATTATTTCTTGCCTCAAAACAGTGTTCATGGACTCCTCATACATGACTGGGTATTTCTCCATCACCATTTGTACATCAAAGTCTGCTGGCAGCTTGGACAGGATGTCCTCTGCCAGTTCATCTACCACTTCCTAAAATACAGTTAAGACTAAATTAATTACATGTCTGTATATGCCATTTCTCCAGAGAGAAAAGTGTAAATTGTCAAAATGTTACTTTTGCATGTTCTCTGACTGCTGACCTGTGGAGATTTAGCCCCGCCTCCCGACTGCCTGGGCAGAGTCAGCAGCACTCCATCAAGCAGCTGATTGGTTTCTTGATTGTCTTTAGTGATGTCAGCATTGCTATGAAGTCCAAAGACACTAGGATCGGCGCTAATCGGTAGACTGCGAATGTAATCAACGTAAGTCTGGAATAAAAAATGTAAAATACAAAAATGAATGTCTTTATCAGAAATGATAACTGCTGAATTGTTGTTCTATACAGTATAAACAATTGTGACAACATCAAGCATTTAATGTTTTTTTTTATTAAGTTCTTGTTTTTTTTTTAACTAAGTGCCATCAAAGCCAATAATTATTCAGATTTCATTCTCCATCAGACAATTTCACTCATTAACCTTCCTCTGTGGATAACACTGTGCTCAACAGCTGCTGTGGTGTTTGGTTAGAAGGAAAACCTGCATACAAATGTGCCTTGATGGCACATGAAGACAAATGTCTTATTATACATGATAATGATAAATGAGGCAGTCTTCAATGTGGTGTCATTCTGAAATGAGGAGACCGGGGTTTTGACAGTACCTGATAGGGGCCGTGAGGTGGGACATGATACACATCTCCCTCACACAGGTGGTAGCCCTCCTTCTCTATCAACTCCCAGCTGTAGAAGATGGACAGGAGGGACAGCAGCAGACGCCTGTCTTTGTCATCTGTCACCCTGCCACCATAGTTGCACTCACCTGGGATGAGACAGATCATTTGAACACGGAAACAAACAAAGACACACACAAGGAAACAAAACAAATGAAAAAACGGGGGTTATTGTGGTGATATGAGTGATATGCCTGAGCCTAATCCTGTGTCACCTGTCAGATATGTAAGGGCCTCCAGTGGAATCTCATCATACTCGTCCAGGAACATCTGGATCTGCCTCATGCTAATCCTCAGGTCAGACTCATTAAACTCATAAGGGATATTCCAACCTTAGGAGAGAGTAGAGAAAATAGAAAATAGACCAAAATGCACTGGTAAACTACTACAATGCTAAACACAAGATACAAACTGACATTCAGGAATTACTAATTAAAGTACAACATAATGATTTTAATAATATATATACCACATACAAATGCTCTTGTGTAGAAACAAGCTTGCATCTTGCACAAAAAAAGACAAAGGTTTTCTCCTCTCACCCAGAGGTCCAAAGTTCCTTCTCTCCTGCACCAGAGCGTGGAAGAAGGTGAGACCAAACAGGAGTTTCTGCCAAACAGCCTGTTTCTTGGAGCTGTTAAAGAAGGCAGGGTCAGAAATGGGGTCGCTCAGGTAGGAGCGCAGCAGGTTGGCTCTCATTCCTTTGGGAGGCTCATTGGTCATCTTCACCCCATTCTGCAGGATACTGACTGGGAACTTGTCTGATGGATAACTGGTTAACCACAACCTGTAGACAAGAGATATGCTTTGTCTCACCTGTATTTTCACGTTTTTCATGCAAGGTGCATGTGTTAAAATTAGTATTGTGGCATATTTCAGTTCAGTTCATATGGTAAAATCTGTTTGGTTGTCTGGTTTTAATTTGTTCATTCTTGTGTGGTGAATTGTGACCTAAAGCTGGGTTGTGCGTTGTCTGGGGTGATGGTCTCCTCACAGATCCTCTCCAGGGTGGGCATCCAGCTGGTGGCTAGGTGGCAGTTCTGCAGCACCACCCAGGTGCCCTCTTTGATGGCTCTGTCAATCATCTGAGCTGCGATGGGTCCCTGTCCCTGCCCGAGGGAAATGGTTTGGATCTTACTGCCCCCCATCTCCAGATCATCAGCAAACTTCAGCAGGCCTGAAAGAACAATGAAGTGCTATCATAAAGGCTTTCGTGTTTGAGAGTAAAATCAGCAGTGACTTCTGATCAAAGATTTAATATTATTATCAGTATGACCAGAAACTTGTTTATGTATTCCTATTACATCACCTGAAAAAGATGATTCTCAAATCATACAAGAACAATGCAAGAAAGCCAATGGTGGGTAAAATTTAGGAGCAGTACAGATCTTTGATAAATCACCTGCAGTTGGATCAGATCCTGGTGACAGCACAAAGATGAGAGGAGAGCAGCAGTTGGAGTCACTATAACTCCCTGCCAGGTCAAATGTGGGCGGTTCAATGTAAGCACGCCCCATGTTGTCCACTATGAACTGCTGCACTGCTGGCACCAGCTTATCTGGCCTGAAGCACCTGACCACTACCATCCGGTCCATCCCGACCAGCACCCCCCACTGATCAGGCAACTGCTCCTCCTGGGGCTTTCCTGAGTCATAGATCTTCTTCCATTTGGAGATGTTTTCTTGGACGTGCCCAAAGAGCCCGTCCAGGTTTGGAAGCTTTGATGCCCTAACAATCTCAGACCAAGATTTGTCAGAGAGCCATTCTGGGGCAGGGTTGGGGTAAGGGTTATCCAAAGCAATGCCACCTGTGAGTAGGAAGCGCCAGACTTGATCATCAACCTGCCCCTTGCCCTGCATTATACCTACAGTGAGCAGCAGAGAGAACAGGAGCTTGTCCTTCTCAAAAAGAGAGCGGCACACGTTATTGTAGATGCTGATGGTAAAGTGCTCAACAATATTCTTGATTCTTTGGGCCAGGTCATCACTTTTCGTGCTCTGGGCGATGGAATGGAGGTAGAGGTTGATGAACCAGGTCAGAGAGTACTGGTACATAGGCTCAATGTTGGCCAGTTCTGAGATGCAGAAAAACAAGATGGAGGAGTGTTCAGCCACAGGGCGGTAACCCATGCGAGTGTCATCAATCTCCTTCTCAGTGACACTAGCGATTTTTTGTTTCTCTGAGATCTCCTCAGACAGGACCTTAGAGGATGACAGGATCTTAATGGCCGTCTCGTCTTCTAGGATGTTCCCCTCAGAAGAGGAGAGCACCTGCAGGATCTTATCCTCAATCTCCTTCAGTTGCTTGTTGTTGGCAGCACTCTCCAGAATGAGCTGGTTCTTCTTCTCCTCAAGTTCAGGTTTCTCCTTGGCAGCTACAATCCCTAAAAGCTGGTCCTCTAAGCCTTGAGGGGTGATCATGAAGTTCAGCAAGCAGACTTTGACAGCCACTTCTGGGAGGTAGTGAGGGTTTCTTAGCCCAGTGGTCATGTAGAACAAAAAGTCTTTGGAATACTCCACAATGTTCTCTCCTAGTTTCATGTACTCCACACCTTGCTGTTTGAAGGTCTGCTTCAGCAACACCGGCTCAAGCACCGCATCCAGCTCCTCTCCAACATTCTCCAAGAGAACTGGGGTTCCAAACTGGATGGAGTTCTCCAAAGTTCTCAGATAATTTCCATCTGACAATTTGATGACAGCAAGCTTGTTTCCCTTCTCCATATTTTTGATCCACTTGTTGGCTTGTCCCTGGGGGTCAATCATAAGGGGCCACCGACGGGAGTTAGATACAATGATACCGTTGTCTGTGGAGAAGGAGTCTACAGGAAGTCCAGCAATCTGCCAGGCCCTAATGGCCACCTGGTTGCCCAGTGTGTTGGTGAGGGTGAAGTCCTCAGAGCACGGTATTTTCCTCTCTTGGCACAGGATGTGCCACTGTTGCTGGCACTCCATACGGTAGTCTACTGTAAATGCCCCTAGGTATGAAACAGTTCCAGAAGAGAGGAGTATGTCGCCTGTCAGGTTGGTGTATCTAGAGGAGAGAAATTTAGTGCCCATACAATTAATGGTTGATGTCACATACAGAGCATACACATTTATATATAGAAAGATAACAAAAACTAAAAAAACTGCAGCATTAATAAGTATGTCCATTATCAACATCATCAACATTAATATTATAATTATCCAAAAAATTAAACATTTGAACTGTGAATAATTATAAAGATGTCTATTTGTTCCTGATTTACCTAATTCCTAGTAGCCTAGCCGCCTCTGTCCACCTGTCCTTCTCTCCGCCAAGCCCTCCAATCAGCTTCTCTGCCCTGATCAGCTTTTGAGAACACAGTTCAATATTGTCCTCCAAATCTTTCTTCTTGTTGTTCATGGCCTCAAACGTGTCATTAAGGCTCTGCAGTCTGTCCTCAACTTCTTTCAGCTCTCCTCTCTTCACAGCCAACATATCCATCTGGACAGCCAGCTCACCCTCAGCCTGCTTCAGCCTCTCCTTCTTGGGGGCGACGACTTTGGCTACACGCTCATACACCTCCATTGCTCGCACCCATTTACAGAGACCCTCACAAGCGGAAGAGACATTTTTGATGATTGAGGGCTGAAACTCAGGATTATCGATAAACTTTTCTCTGATTTTCTTGATGTAGGGAGCAGGAATGTTGTCTTTGTCATAGGCTTTGAGGTTTTCCAAAAACTTAATGTCTCCCAAAAGCTTCTTAGAGGGGCCCCAGTAGTCCTCAATCATCTTGCCTAGGACACAAACAATGTATTTCTCTTTTAGAGTAATACTGGAAATGTAATATAAGATATGTTGTGTTCAGTTGAATATGTGTGTATTTATAAAGTGGCTAATCGTCTGTGCAGTTCATCTTTGTAAGAATGATACAAGGTTTTCCATTCAAATCCATCTTACCTGAGCCACCTGGATCAGGTTTCCTCTCAGGTTTGATACCCCTCATGACACAAATGGACTCCATGACTAGTTTAACTAGACCAGGAGGATTCTGCATGGACTTTACTACGGTGATATCTGAAGGTTTCAAGGTATCCAAGGCTGACAGGGCAGCTTCCAGGGCAGGCATAGCCTCTGCCAGGTCTCCCTCACACTCATCCTGAAGACAAACAGTATACAATGTGTACAACATACAGTACAACATGCAGGCGTCTGCAAACCAATACACTGCAAAATATATATATTGTGACAAGGCTATTCTAGGACTAGTTCTGATCTTAAAAATCTTCCTAAAAACAACTGACAATTTCACTTGTTTCCAATGCACTTTCACCTGTTTCAATAATTTTCTTGAAGTGACAATATTTTGAAATGAGGCAGATCACTAGTAAGCTATCAAGTTCTGTGTTTGATTTATTTAAAAGGCCCCGAAGCTGCACTAAATGACTAAAATGATTTATAATGGATACTTTTTGTGATGTGTCACTGCACCTGGAATACATTTATATGTACCTTTATGGCTTTGGCTGCAGCTGCTGCTTCATTGGCCACTTTTTCATCAGCAGACACAAGTTCTTTTTTAGCGTCCACCTCCACTGTCTCCTTCTCGATCTTTACCATCATGAGATCTGTCTCAGCTGAAGTCTGGATGAGCTCTGGCTGCAAGGCTGTCAGCTCCTGCTGCATCACTGACACCTGTGGAAACAGTATGGAGTTAGCTAGCAGCAGACCATTATTCATTTGTCAGTGGAACAAAGTAAAACTTGAAAGTTAATGTTACATCTTCAAGTTAGGAGAAGTCAACTCTTGGGCAAATACATTTTTCATTGTTTATTACATTTGCTGATCAATAATATTAAGTAAACAAAATCCAGATTGTTTATAATTTAGCAAATATAAAGGCTGTCAGAATGCATCACCTGAGAGGCAGCAAACTCCAGTTTCTGCAGGCCAACAATGTAACGGTTCCTCATAGTGTCGACCTCACTCCTCTTGACACTGAGCAGAGTCTTGAAGGTGAGGATGAGTTCCAGGTAAGAGGTTGGCGTGACGTAGTTGTGTCTCCTCAGCCTAGAGAAGTACCTCTCAGACATATCCCTGACACTTGTCTGGAAGGTCTTGCACATCTCTACTACCCTGAGACCATGACAAAAGACATGTTCTCAGTGTAGGTATACTTTATATCACGTGCCAAGACATTCCACTGTGTTAACAGACAACAATTCAGAAATGCTTTAAGCGCAAACTAGGTCCATTACACTGTAAAGCAGATTACTATTTGTATCCTTACTCCAGTCTGACATCACTGTCCAGCTCCACATCCTCTAAAAACTTGTGGGCCACCATCTCCAGAGCGTCATTTGGCCAGGCATGGAACCAGTCAATGGTGCAGCAGTTGATGAGGGAGGGGAACATCCTGAGACGATTCCTAAATGCATCACCAATGGGACTCATGGCTGTTGAAAGACAGTCAGTACTTCCAGTTAGTACTACTTAGCACTTCTTCAGTCAAAGAGCACATGGTCATTGGCTTAGACGTCAATAGAACATGTCATGTGAATTAATGTAACTTCTCTACTACAAAAAGCTAAATGTGCATGAAAAAGGTAAAAGTGCCCACCAAGCACAATATGAAGGTTGGCCTTGACGCGGTCAATGAAGAAATTGTACATAGAGAGTGGAGTAACATCGATCTTCTTGCCCTCCATCCGGGCAATGCCCTGCATCTTCTCAATGATGTCAGCACGCTCATCAGCAGGGAAGATATTAGGCACATCACCAGTGTTCAGCAGCATGTTGATGTCTTCTACCATGGCCTCATCCTTGATCTGGCTGTCATTGAACAGGAACACGAGGCTCTTGCCCTCAATACCTGCTTTGAGCATCACCCGCTTCAGGTCGTCACGCCAGTCTGACATGCTGTAGTTCTTGGTCAGTTCGATCTGGAACAGGACATAGTCATTGATGAAGGTGCCTAGCTTGGTAGCGCTCTGGCGCCCTGAGCCACCAATGCCCACCAACAGAAGGTGGCCATTGTCTTGTTTCAGCACGCGGCAGATGCGGGAAATGTGCTCGATGGCGAACTTGAACATGACGAGGGACATGGGTGCCTTGCTGCAGGTGTTGAACTCATCCAGGTAGAACTCCATCACCTCCTGTAAGGCGCACAAGTCTGTGATCTCATCGTAGGCCTTGTTGTCACTATCGGGCTTGCCATAGTCCCCAAAAAACAAGCTGCGAATGTTCTCATCCATGACTTTGCCATTAGGGCTGAGATGGCTCAGGAGCTGGACAAACATGAAAAAAGGTTTAGGATTAAACACAAACATCAGTTTTTAAAACTAGAAGGAACTTGGTAGAGCTCATGCATTCACCAATACTGAACAATTCTCCACCTTATGAAATTGGAGCCTCCATGATGGTTTATGTTTGTTTAAAGTTTGTGTTGTGTCTGAATGCACCATACTAGATTAAAAAATCGCTGATCCCAGATTCAGATCATCACCAAAATCTAATCAAATGATTCTTAGACTATGACAGGTATGGATTTACCCTGCCAACTTAGTTTGGTGAAAGGAACAATCCCACAAGCTGTGTAACACTACTAACTGAGAGCAAGTGTGTATCATTTAATCAAATGATGCAGTGTCACACCTTATCCAGGCTCTGTTTAAAGAAGTCGGAGGTTCTGTTTTTGATGATGTTAAAGAATATCTCTCTGTCCTCACTGTCGATGAGCCGATCATAGAAAACACGGTACACCTCATGGATCCACAGGCGGATCAGTTTGTCTCCATCCTAACATGAATGAACAACATACAGGAATAACAGATTTTTGAGTACTCATATTTAATTACTTTATTCAAACATGTCATGGCTGTTTCCATTTCTACCTGAATGTGTGTGTGTGGAGCCAGAAGCACGCCTCGGACAACTCGTGCAAAGTCCCGCAGGTTGAAGATGTAGTGGGACTTGGATGGGGTGGGGAGGAAGCTGTCCATGGTGTCCTTATAAACAGCCATAGTGGCCTGTACCATGATCTTGCCCAGCCTATGAAATAAAGACAAAATAACATTGATTGACAAAACTGATTTATATCCTTCTAAAACTGACATTCCAAACTGTATTTAATGACTGACCTGTAGAAAGAAGCATCAAACCCCTTGCCGAAGTGCCAGTCAGTGATGGAGCTGAATATTTTGCTCAGTGTTTCATCATCAAAGGAATCAATAGAGATGATGTTCAAGTGACGGGTGAAGCGCCCTAGCATTTCAAACACTTTGTCAATAACAGCAAACATCTTGAGCATTGCTTTCCTTAATGAAAACACCAATACAAATCAACAATACCTGTGATGTCATTCCTTCCGCCCCCAGGGGGCCCCATGGCGGATACAAACAGTACATCCACTATGTCCAACCTGGACGTGTCCTTCTTGTCATACCAGTGATGGTGGTCAATCCACTGTCTGAGCAGCTCAATTGGGGGCTGAGCACCATAGATTTCCTTAGCTGGCATGTTCAAGTCATCTGTGTGGGAGAGAACACATTAACCATCAATCAGTAAATGGAAAGTCAATTAACTGAAATTGCTGAAGTGCAATCCAAAACATAAATGTGCAAAGACTTCATTGATGAACCTATAACTTAATATTATGGAATTACATATGATGCCATCGTCCTTACCAACATAGACAACACATTTCTTTCCCATAGGAGGCCCAAACACACCCTTCCTTCTTCGATCCAGCTTGGCCATTATGATATCTTGGGTTTGATTTGCTGAGGTGCGGGCTGAGAAGTTGATACAGTTGGGTGTGTACTGCTCCTTTGGCAGCTTTACCAAAAAACTGTTGTTGATTACAGACTTTCCAGTGCCTGTGGGCCCTACAAACAGCATGGGTATTTCATGCGACAGATAGGTGTGCAGGAAAAATAGCTGCCGTGCTGTCTCCATGGTGGGGATGATGAGGTCTGACACCTGGTAAGGAGAAGTAGGGTTTCAGAGAACTTTGCGTCCATCTTCAGCCATTATAACCGATGTGACATAAGTGCACCTACTTTGGCTTCAGTTGGGATGCTGCTCTCCTCCTTTGTGATTGAATCAGTCCATATATTCCACTGTCCACGTCCATCCTTGTGGAAGTAGTAGTCATAGACAGTGCCTACAAGCAATAATAACAATGTATGCATTACTAAAGAAAAAAAAAGAGGAAGGGTGGCCATTTTTAACTAGTATGACAACAATGATTACAATAGGTGACCTCTCTCAGGAAAGATGTTGCTCTTGGTGAGTTTGACATTCTTAGGGCGAGGGTGGTTGTCATCCATGCCCATGATCAGGTTGCGGTAGAAGGCGTCAAACTTCTTACGACTGTCCCCATTGACAGTTCCACCCAGAGTCCATACTACAGCGAATAGGAAAAGGCCCTGCAGCCACATGGTTATCTGCTGACTGGACATGTTTTCTTCACCGTTGGTTCCTGACGCAGAAATTTCATCTGGATCCACACAGAAATATTAGTACACACACTGGCAAAAAAATAGATTGATTGACTTATTATGACTAAAATGTCAGTCGTACTGACCAAGCAGGCAGGTGTAAAGCCTCATCAGACTGTAAGCCAGGTGGATGGGAGATGTCTGCACTACAAAGCGGCACTCACTAGCTACAAAGTCCAGACAGGGCTGTACTAGCCAATCAAACATATCCAAAATCTGTGGGACAGAAGACCAAACAAACAGATACAGGGCATCACAGAGCAAACAGTTAAAGCCTGTTAGTGAGCACTGTTTGTGGAAGAAACTGTTGCATTAGCAGATAATTCTATGTCCTCTATGTTCTGCATCAAGACGAGTGTGTGTGTGTGTGTGTGTGTGTAATCTCACCAGCTGTCTATGTTCAGTGTCCAGGTTTTCCGGCAGTGTGTCCATGTAAGAGTCTCTGAAAGGAGCCCAGCCCAGCTGCTGAGGTTCCATGTAGATCATACCACACCT
This sequence comes from Holocentrus rufus, assembly GCA_900302615.1. Lineage (NCBI taxonomy): Eukaryota > Metazoa > Chordata > Actinopteri > Holocentriformes > Holocentridae > Holocentrus > Holocentrus rufus. Next base: position 17,155 of record OMLF01020200.1, read on the forward strand.
AGAGACAGAGAGCAACACTCAACAAACCAGCAACAACTAAACTCATCATAAACCTCTCAAAATTAGTGCTTTCGATTTGTGTGCTGTCTGTCCCAGCTACTTACCTACTGACGGTAGCCGGTGAGGCTTGCTCCAGATCAGCAGTTTCAAAAATCAGACTCATCTTGGCACTCATCTGGATGATTTCACCACTCATGAGACAGAGCTAGTAGAGAAGATAAAAAAATACCAATCAGCATATCATCACACTTCAATTACAACAATTACTGGTGAGATGGTGAAATTAATAAGCAGCATTCAGAAATTCAATAGTAGGGCAGGCATCAACATGGCCAATACCTTCTTGTTGTCATCTAGAACAGTATTCATGTTCTCAATCCAGACAGCATCGACGGGCCCATCAAAGATGATCCACTGTCGATCGTCCGAGGTGGAGACGGCCTGATCCCTGTAGGAGGTGGCCAAAACACCATCAGACCACTCGTGGCTAACGGGATCGAAGCAGCCATATAGCTGGCCCATGGGGATAGCCTTGGGGTTGATGATACAGTAGTCCACTGCAAACTCCTCCATCAAGTTGGCTGGATGCAGAAAACAGTGGAGCAATGAACAATGAGGACAGGGAATTCAACACTGAGCAAAAGTCAACACTACTTAACTATAGTAAATGAAAGTAACCTGAAAGGCCTACCTTCATAGAGGTCTCCAAGGGCACCAGCAAGAACTTTATAGGCAGAGGTCTTTCCCCCAAGAGGGTCTCCAACTATCATGAAGCCATGACGGACCAACATCATCTCGTAAACCTGTACACCATGACACAAATTAAGTGTATTACAGCGTTTAAGAATTAGAACTAGGTGAACAGAAAGTTTAAGAAATGATAATTTCCTTGGTACCTGGATGATTTTACCAATGAACCATGGGACAGGTTGGAGCTTGAGCTTGGCAATGTTGTCATTGAGAGCCTTGAGCAGGAGATCATAATCTGGTTTGGGAAGGACCACTCCAGGGAATAGATCAGAGATTATACCCTATGGACAAGTAGGAGACTTGAAACTGAATAAGAATGAAACATAAGTGATACATACACAAAAGCAAACATGCGTTAGATGGTGACTGGGGACATAAAATGCATCACCTGAAAAAGTGGCACATCCTGTGCCAAAAACTTGGCCATGTTGACATCCATCAGTGCCCTGAGCAGCAGCACGCTCTCGTTCTCCTCGGGGTACTTCAGCTTCAGGTTCCCAGCTGCAGTCAGCACAGATTTCACAGCCCGCATACCATAGTCATAGTGGTGCTGGGAGGACAGCTGCTCGGAGCACAAACGGTAGGTGGCTACAATCTTCTGGGCCAGACTACCAGGGAAAATGTGATGAGAAGTTTGATATGAGCAAACAAAGAGCTGAGTCTACCATAGGAAATATACTGATCATCAGTATTTTGTGCAGGACATTAGTTGCATGTACCTGCGAGATTCAATGAAGCCCATGGAGTACAGTGAGATCTCTCCAATGAGACCATAGTCTGGCACCATCATAGCGACTGTACGGAAAAGAGCCTACAAGACAAGATTAACAGCTGTCATTCCAATTCCAGTACCTTATATTTTACAAAATGTTGCCCTATTTCTAGCCCTTTTCATTTTTATCTGGATAAAATAGGGAGTAGATATGTTAATTCTATTCTATTGGAATAGCGACATGATTCTGCTTTGTCGCTGGTGTTTTTGACATGCTGCAGTGTACCTTTAGGTTGTCAGGCAGCTCAGCCCTGCCAGCGTAACCAGGGTTCATGGTGATGAAGACAGAACAGGTGGGGTTGAGTGACAGCTCTGTCCCCTCAAACAGGAAGGTCTTCAAATCCTTGGCAATGGCCTGCTGTATACAGAGGACCTGCTGAGCCACCACAGACAGCACCTCTACCTGGGACACACACACACACATGGACAGACCCACCATTAGTAACCAAGTCAATGAAACTCTGCTTAGCGTAAATTAACATGTATTACATCAACATAGGTATTAACATGTATTCAATTATTATAAGAAGGAGCTCACCTCAATACGATTGAACTCATCAAAGCAGGCCCAAGCTCCGGACTGAGCCAGTCCTTTGAAGAATTTACTCATGGCCATGTAGTCCAGACCATCAGAGCAGTTGAATACCACACACTAGGAACAAATCACAACATTAAAGGCAATATTAAGGAAAATTAATAAATGTGGAAATGCTGATAACAGTTTGGGTGTCACACTACGTTACCTGTTTAGCCAAGGCTTTAGCGAGATCCTTTGTGGTTTCAGTTTTCCCAGTTCCTGCAGGACCTTCAGGAGCTCCTCCCAAGTTCAACTTCAGAGCCCCCATCAGTGTCCTAGTGTGGCACATGTTGATTGTACTAATTGGTGGTATGAAAAAACATCACGTCTTCCATATTTGAAAGAAACTTTTCAGGGTATGGTAATGTCAGGATACGAGATACAAGTTCACACCCCCGACCTCTGTAAGATAAGGACACAGCAATAAGGATAAAGGCCCAAACAAATCACAACTGACCTGTAGCAGCGGTCAGTAAGAGGTGTGATGACCAGACGGGGGGAGTTGCCCAGATATTCATAGCCATACTTCAAGCAAGTGGTGATCATACGTAGCATCACATCTCCGCCTTCCCAGAAATAACGCAGCTGAGAAATCCACGCAAAGTCATTCAGTGAAGAGATGCGGTCCTCCGCCAGTTTCGCCACAACATCTCGAGCTGGGAGAGAATGCACACTTCACTATTTGAATTCACACATTATCACTGACAGTTTCTTTGGTTTTTGGGTATTACCATGCACATCAATCACAGTGAGAGCCCCTAGGGTCATCCGTGCCCCTCCTGGCAGCTTTCCACGCACCAGCTCCACAATATCAGCAATCTGGGCATTACACTTGTCCACATAGGCCTTTGAGTGAAATGGAATGCATGAGCAATACACATTAGAATATAATGTGATTATTTCTAAATAACAGTTTGAGAAGCTTAGAGGTTGTCTTGCTATGTGAAAATTTGTACAGGTGGTGAATTTGAAGACTGACAGGTAGGGAGTTGGTCTGGATGGCTTCAGACACTTCACTCGTCCAAAAGACTGATGAAGCACAAATGACAACTTGGCCAGGCCACTGCAACACCCACTTCTTCCTTGGTATCTATGAAAGATAACAGATTCAATAATCAAAGAAAGGAGATACCTCAATCCAAATGGTACTGAGTAAAGAACTTAGGTTCAAATACCTCAGCATACTGAATCAGTCCTTGATGTATGACATCCCGGACACTCCTAAGCATCATTTTCTCCACCTGCAGCAGCCACTTTTCCACCATACCCTGAAGATCAAATGGAAACAGGCCACACACTCATAATAACTAAATTCTAATTTAACTCATTCTATTCTATAACCAGCGTCATGTCAAACGAGAATATATTTGGGGAACATTCAACAGTAAAGTAAAAATAGGCACACTGAAGAAAAGCAAGAGTAGTAAATTTACCTGAAACACAAGAAACAACAATAAACAATAGTGGCACAGGTCCATTTATATGCACATGAACTGTCCATACCTTGGCTTGTGCAGGGTAGATCTTTTCTGAGAAGGGCACAGTCTCCTTCTCAGAACTGATCATGCCGGTGATCTCCAGGTCTTCGGTGAACTCCAGTTTGGCGATGCCCTCAAAGCACTTCTTCAAGTGGGGCTGGACGCGCAGGGGGTCCTTGGTCTCTGACAGGATCTCCAGTAGCTCGTCATTGGACAGGAAGAAGAACCTGGGGAGGCGATGAAGATAAAGGATCAAGAAGAGCATGGCAAGCAGAGTCATGCCTAACGAAAAAAGTGAGACAAAGGTGATGTTTTTTGTATACTGTGAGGCTGCATTCCTTAGAGCTTAAATGAACAATCCAGAGGGCTGCCTCTGAGGCATGCCTCTCACATACACTTAAGCACTCACAACAAACACGACAAACACACTTGAGTGTACTGTGAGCCACCTTGGGAAATAGAGCCTCTTCTTCTCCAGGTAGGTGTTGAGGCCTTTCTGGATGTCCTCCAGGAAGACATTGGACTCCTGTAGCCGCCCCAGCATGTTGTGTTGGGCTGTAGCCACCAGCACGCGCGTGTCTTTAACCTGGACTCACACATTCACAGAGAATAAAGAAGTCAAGGCAATGGAGACTGCTTGAGATTTGCTGAACACACAGTTGAACATAAAGCGCAGAAAGCTGTGTAAGCACGAAGATCTTTACCGCCTCGGCAATGATGTCCTTCCAGTAGCTGTCTACAATGGCAAACTTGCGTCCCTCCTCAGGCATCTGGGCAATGATGTCCTCAGAGCTGAAGATGGGTTCAAGGTAGAGCCAGGTGACCTGACACTTCAACATGGAATCGAGGATGTCCTGCATAGTCAGCAGCTTGTCCTCCCATTGCTAAGGAAAGAGATAAAAAGTGTCAGAATAATAAAATAGTGCTGGCATCATAGATATGAAACTACAGATGCGACATGTCATGATGACTTGCCATTCTGGGATGGAACCATATGGCAGCCATCTTACCTGGGTACATTTCTAAACTTGCTGTAATTAGAACCTGTGGTGAAAAAGGCTTATGTTGTCTTCATAATCCTCCTGTTTTTCTACCAATAAGAAAAAATTAAAAAAAAAAAAAAATTCTGGTTGAATTTTGATTATTATAACTCCAAGAGAACAAATCCTGCTTTAAATTATGAATATAAT
>OMLF01020204.1:6195-40272 GCA_900302615.1 Holocentrus rufus
TTTTTTTTTTTTTTTTTTTTTTTTTTTTTTTTTAGTTTCACGTTCAAGAAGATACTCTTAGGCGTTTTCAGAATTGCCTGGATGAAAGAGGCAAAGAAAGGAAGTTACCATGCGCTAATGTTAGCTTGTTAGCTAGCATTATAACCATGCACTATAATTACTGACCTGTTTATGCATTTTGTGAGGCTGAATCTGAAATGAAAACAGAAATAGAGCCTGATGTCAGTGACACTTAACATTATTTTTCATTTCACCAAAAAGAAAAATAAGTGATAACTCATAGAAAATTACCTCCTTTACAAATGGTGAGAAGCCATTTCCTTCCCTCCCTTTACGATGGTGATGCTACTACATTTGTAACTGTTCTGTAGGCTAGAGGCTGCTACTTGTTTGTTTGTTTGTTTTTTTCATGTGAAAAGACTTATTTTCTTGAGGAACAATTTTCAAAGTTGAAATGGTCATATCATGTGGAAACTCTGATGAAACTTATAGCTATGTTTTACCCACAATGCTGCTGTGGAATGGTGTCACAATGGAAAGATCACATTGGAAATACCACATTGAATTGTCTACCCATATCAATGTCCTGGAGGTGCCAAACCCAAAAAATAAAAGACACCAACATCAGTCTCATTAGTAGGATTTATCACACAGAGGCTCTCAGAGCAAAGAGGGTGGTGACTGGGAACTCTTATAAGGATCCATCCCTCTGTCCTGGTTTTTGAAGGAGCTTGATTCATTGCCTTTGTCTGCGATGAGAAGGGTCCTTCAGATGAGGGGGAGGGTGGGCTGAGGGGAGTTGGAGACACAGACACTGTTTGGTATTCTCCTTCAGTTCTGTCAGGCAGCTTCCACGTCTCCGGGCCCAGACATGTTCCCCACTCAGTGCTTGTTTGAAGGGCATGTGAAGTCCAAGGGCCACGGTTTAGCTTGGCTCCGCAACGGAGGGAGTGAACCGAGCAATTGTGTGGGCGGGATGGCGATAGGGAGGAGGAGGGAGAAAGAAAGAGGGAGGGAGTGATGAAGGAAACAAGGGAAAGAGAGGAGGAGGATGGGAGGAGGATGCCAAAGATATACTGCAGACAGCATTGGGGTGCCTGCAGGACCTCAAGTTGTATTATCTAAGTTCAAGGCCTCAGAAAGTATTGAATGAAGTAAAAGATAGCATGTTAAATCTAAAATTCCGTTTTAATCGTCCTGGGGCGCTGTTTCTCCAGTGAGAAATCAGCCCATATTCAGTCTTAAAAAGTCTTACATTTTATTCTATGAAACTTGCCAACACCTTGTACCTCCTACAAGACAGACACCAATAGCAGCATGCAGATAGAAGACCATACAGAGGCTCGGAAAGTCTTAGAGAGCCTTAAAGATCCTTCCCATTGGACTCGAGGCAACCCCTTTTCCCTCCGAGCAGGGAACTGTGGACCGCCCTTTCCTGTTTTTCCTTCTTTTCCATTCCTCCTTTTCATGGCCGGGGAAGAATAGTAACTCTGAGCGAGGGAAGCCCTGGGTTAGGGGCGCTCCTACAAAGAGCGCTGTGACTCCGAGACACCACCAGTTCTGTATGTCTGCAGTGTATGCCCTGCTCTGTCTGTCTGTGTCTCTCCCTCCTCCTCCGACTCTCCACTCTCTGCTGCGGACACTCTCATTATTCATGGTATTAATACTTGCTGCTGTGAGTACTGTGAAGCACCTGCGGAGTAGCTTGTTTTAAAGGGAAATAAATAGAAAAACTGGGATTTCTACTGAGGTGGTTTACAAACTGGGGTCTGGGGACCACTAGGGGTCCTTTTGGGGCTGCCAAGGAGGTCCATAACAAAAAAGAGCAATTGTTTAATTTCACTAGAATTCAAATCATCCCAGTGAGAAAATCTCTACAAATGACTATTCTATATGTGTGGACAATGATACATTTAAGTACTACAACAAAAAAGAAACGTCTCATAGGGGGAAATCTGGTACAAAAATCTTAGCAAATGAGGATGGTAGCAAAATGTGTGCCTATCTGGAGATCCATGACATGAAAACATTTAATCTGGGGAAGCACATGGGCTCTTGTTGTCCTTTTTTATGTTTCTATCAAATTTAAGTTACTGTAAAAATTGCCTGTGTATGTTCCTCCTCCATATGTTTTTTTCCAGGACCAGTTAATCATGGGAAAAGGGGGTAGGAAGGGATTCTGAGAAACAGGGCGTCACAACTTGTGCAAATACGGGATCCCTGCATCTTGCTTGTCATGGCTCACATTTCCCCAAAGTGTGGTAACACTGTTCCTGGTCCCGGTTTACTATCCTGGTCAGGGAGCGTTCAGCCCCACAGGAATGCCTGAGAGCCTCAGCCCATTTTAGTCATGCACCACGGTGGCTGCCATGCATCACCCTCTCCTGCCAGCTGAGACAGCTTCACAGAGGCCCATAAAACACGGGGCTGTCCTTAGTCACTGCTCAGGTGTGTGTGACAAGTGGACAAGCGTTGACGAGTAAAATGCAAGTGCTGTGTGTCAGCACAGGAGGGAGATAGGCCGAGAGTCAGTGCAGAGAGTGTGACAAGAAGAGAGTGGGAGTGTGTTATTGTCTGCTCACTCACCAAGGTGATGTTAGCCAAATAAACTATTTTCCTGCAAGAGAAAGACCAGCGCGGGTCTGTTTTACTGTAGTCAGCACGCCGTCTGGAATTTTGCTGTATTTTTGTTCGTTCCCATAGACAGAAATACTTGTGGAACGCCGTTGTTTTGCCAAATTCCCTTAATAGTCCTCATCGCTCCCTCCCAGACATTAGCGCTGCGATTCATATCTGTCTCACCAGATATACGTGCAGAATACTCAGGCTGTTTATGAATGCTTGTGTACTGGGCCATGCACTTTTCAAACCCAGTAAATCTAACTGCGTGTCATTCTTTTGTGGTGCTTAGTGATACATTTTCTTAGCATTAGTACACTTGTCCAAATATAGCATCAGAGCATCACATTCCCCAGAACTCTGCTTTAACTTAAAAGAAGTGCAGATTATGGATGCCTTCCAGTACTGTGGGAAGTGTTGTAAATTCAAATAGAGTCCACATGGAAAACCCAACGACGTTGTAAATATGACAAGGAGAGTCAGAATTTTCTGTGGTGCCTGGGTTGCTAAGATGTAAATATTAGTGGGTGTGGTTTGAGGGAGCAGTGGAAGCAGTGTCAACACTTAATGGTAAGAGTTATGTGTACAATAACTTGTGGTGAATAATTTCATGCCTGATGTGTGTTTTATTCTCATTCTGTATTGTTGCACAAAGTAAATTTGTATTTGATTGACTCTTAAAATGGAACAGCCACCAAAAAAGTACTTTTTTACAGGTCCATGTAGATGTTATTGCCATCCATTAAAGTTTTATTCTCAATTTGTAAATTCTGAGCTTTTGAGGAGAACTTGAAGGCAGCACTAGCTCCTGCCCATAGCCCGCTCCTGGCCTGCTCTCAGTGCTCTGCTCTATATTTTACTGTAGTTTTTAGAACATTCCGCTCTGTAGCTGCTAAGCTTCATGGGATAGAAGACACCATGGTTGTTTTTCTAACTTTGACAACTCGCTGGCATTTTATAGACGTAGTTTGCATTTGAATGATTCCCTGGAACTCCAAGCTGGAGCTGGAGTCGAAACCCGAGCAAGAATGCAAAAGAAATGACTGAGCTTGTGGTTTTGTTACAAGGAATATATTTTCCTTTCCTTTCAGCTCGGTGTTCACAGTGTTCAGTGAAATCAATTGTGAAGCTATTTCAACATTTAAAAAAATAAAAAATCAGCATGACCTCCCACAACAACTAATTCCATTGCCCTTTGCTCATTAGTTTACCGCATAGCTCTGTTTTAGGTGCAGTTTGTGATCGGCTTAAATATGACAGTGGAGCATGTCTGTGTCCAACAGACGCAGTGCGCTGTGGTGGTGGCAGAAGTCGGGTAATTGTGGTGTTTATCTCACACAGAGAGACACATATGTAGAGCAGCAGAGAGGCTGAAGCCAGCTGATCTAATCTGGGGGGCTGCAGACAGGCTGTCTATCCTGCTGTGTCTATATAAACGGACACACACACACATGCACACACACACGCACACACCCAGGCAGGAATGCTTCACTCAACACCATGCATGCTGCACGTCAGAGCTTCCTTTACCACAGTGTAAGGGAATGTAGCCTTTTAATGTTGCCACTATGAATAGCCAGCGGTCTGAGGTCATAAAAGCAGCACTTTTAGTCCCGTTTTGTGCAGTTTATGTCTTCAAGTTGGGGAGTTCCTCGCTAAGTGGCTTTATTGCTGTATATCTAGATCTAATTTGAACCACATGCTTTAATATGCAGCGTGGCAGACATTAGCTACTGTGGCAACTCTCTTTAGAATGACTTTAACTCCCCTGAGTTGCTGATTTGTGGTCCGGCAGGAAATTGGTTGTACATTCCACATGTTAATTAGATTGAGCACAAACTAAACCCTAGCTGGCCGGTCCACTATAATGCAGGATTAGGCCATTGATTGGGTGACTCCCTGTAGAAGCCTTGCCAGCGCTCACTTACTGCAACTGCTATTAAGAGCTGGTGAAAATCCCAAAAGCATGTCAGTGCTAACTAAATCTTCTGAGAGAGCAGCAGTCGTGTAGAATGTGTCATGATAATGAGGGTGGCTGAAAAACCCGTGTCCCTAACTTAGTACAGGCCGTAAATATATCCCCCACTTTGGTCTCATGATTTAGGGCATCATTCACAGCAGTTATTTACAGTAAAGCTATTAAAGCTATATTGCAAACTCAAGCGAGTCATCCCTGGCTTCTTTGTTCTTGGTTCTAGCTAATGGCAATAATGGGCCGTTAAGCCCAGAGAAAGGCCATTCAGTCCCCTTGTCATTAGTAAGTCATGAGCGTTGCACTAGAAATAAGAGATGATTCATTGATATGGCTGACCAAAGGGCCTGCAGACAGACAAGGGATCAATAGACATGACAGGACAGGGGTGGTCTCCAGGGAGCCGCGGCTATTTACAGTAAGAGGGATTTGTTGGGAGGGAAAAGGCGGCTGCAGACCAAGCTAGTGGTAGGTTTGTGAGTGTGTGTGCATGCATGTTTGTGTGCGAGAGTGGTCTTATTGAATTAGCTCCCTGTTACCCTGTGACCGACTGAGAATAGCAAAGCTCTTGCCACTGGATAGTTTATTACCTCCAATTATAACTAGGCCATTTAGAAATGTAATCCATCATCTCTCGGAGACCCTCTCGAACTCTCAGAGACCCCACTGGGAAACAGAAAATGGCACCAATTGGACCTTTTGTCCAGGAAATTAATTCTAGCATTCAGGCTGCCAAGCACCTCAGCTATTATTGTTAACAGAGATATTCACAGTCGATACACTGCTTCTAAAACACTGTCTCTTTTTGTGTTTTCAGATGGACCTAAAGCTGCTCTTGATATCTACGTTGTTAGGAGTCTTTTGTTACAGTAGCGCTCAGAAAGGTAAGGTTTCCCTGTCCAATCCCATGCGTCTGCCTTCACCTTGTCAAACATGATCAGCTTGCATATAACAGCAACATTAGTATTCTGCTCACTGACCACACAGAACATGACGTAATTGCACCGATGTCGGCTTGCATTGTAAACGTACAATTTAGAACGATGACTAGCTCCATCTCCAGAGAGAGAGACATGCTTCTTTAGTCTAATGATGTCATTAGCCAGAAGTGGAGCTCCACCTTAGCATCATGGAGCGTAGCGCATAATGGAAAAGTAGGACTATTCCGTCTCTGTCTCCAATTACCATTGAGCCTCGCAGTGTTCCAGATGAAATGATGTGTAAACACGGGGGGCTTAACAGGCTGCTTACTTTGCAGGGACTGTGCTGTACCACTGCTCTCTCTGACTCTGTGCCTCCTCTCTTTGTTTTCCATCCAGAGGGGAACGAGTGCATCAATGCCAACGCCAAGTACTGTGGGGAGTGCATCCAGGCTGGAGCCAAATGTGGCTGGTGCACAGACCCAGTATGTGGATCGAAGCAGTCGGCTATAGTCATTACTGAGTATTGCAGCATCATGCCATTTGTGGTGCACTGAACTGGCTTGCACTTTAACATTGCATTACAATGAAAACATACACTTGTAATTGTATAGTTTAAGCTAAGCATCTAGTTTTGGTTATTGCATAATGTGGATATTGCAGGCATTTCCAGCACAGTGTGTCCAGTTTGAGCTCGGACTTAATTCACTCTATTCTTCCAATCAGGACTTCCTGAAACAGGGTGAGACAGTGTCGACCCGTTGTGACGAGCTTCATTCTCTTAAGAAGAGGGGCTGTGCAGATGACATGGTTGAGAACCCACGTGGAAAACAGAGGATCCTCAAGGACAAAATGGTGACGAATCGCAAAAAGGGCGCCGATAAGCTAAGGCCAGAAGATATCACTCAGATCCAGCCGCAGAAACTCAGTCTCACCCTCCGATCTGGTGAGGAGTAAAGAAATAACGTAGACATATGACTGCAATAATGTCAACAGAACATGTTGATAAGTTAGGGAACATACACATTATTGCATTTAATTCTCATTTTACCTTTACGACGTAATTTTCTGTATTTGATTTCTTTTACTTAGGGAATTCTTACATTGTTTTGTTGCTTCAGTTTGGATTCGATATAACTCTACAGTGAGGTGTGCCATACCGAGGCACTGTATTGTACTCTAGTTTAGCATGTAAATATCCAAGCCTGTAAATCTGTGATTTGTGTTTAGGTGAGCCCCAGTCTTTCAACTTGACGTTCAAACGAGCAGAAGATTATCCCATTGACCTTTACTACTTGATGGACCTGTCCTACTCCATGAAGGATGATCTGGAGAACGTAAAGAACCTGGGAACCAGCTTGATGCTGGAGATGTCCAAGATCACCTCCGACTTCAGGATAGGTGACGATTTTCATCTTTGATCACACCTACAGTGTATTGTCTTTGGTTGGAACAAAGTTTAAAAAAAGTTGGAAAAGTTGTCGTTTATGTTTGGTTAATTTAGGTTCATATACTCCCCAATTACAAGAGGACCAGGACCTGTAAACAAAAATCACATTGACTTTCAAGTTATTAGACATTTTTAGTAACCTGTCATCCTGTGAGATTGAAGAGTTTGGCAGAAGGGGAGATCATAACAATTCCACTCCCTGTAACTTTGGCTAAACATGATGGACTTGTCTGCACTCTTTGCTGTAATTTACCCTCTCTGGTGTTAAGAGCACATGAAGAAATACCTGAGAGTGAGCATTAGTTCAATCTGTGGTTTACCCTCAGTTCAGTTTGTTATGTTAGGCTTTCCAAGCATAAGAAACTGCTATCCTATCCTATCAGATGTCATTCCCTTATACCCACAAAACCATATGGAGCAACAGTTGAATAACAAACAACATACTCTTAAAACCTTGTGTGTTAGGGTCTTTGTTGTTGGGGCGATTGTGTTCTCCTTACTAGCAACCTTAGCACCCATCAACTACAGTAGTCGGTCCCAAACCAAGAAGTCTCCACCCAAATAACTGACTTGTTGCTTGTAAATTAATAAATCAAAATTCAGCTGTGAACTCCAATGTCTTTCCTTTGTTTTCTCAAAGGTTTTGGCTCCTTTGTGGAGAAGACAGTCATGCCATATATCAGCACCACCCCTGCCAAGCTGCTGAACCCTTGCACAGGCGACCAGAACTGCACCAGTCCTTTCAGCTACAAGAACGTCCTGAAGCTGACCAGCGACGGCCAGAAGTTCAACACCCTGGTGGGACAGCAGCACATCTCTGGAAACTTAGACTCTCCTGAGGGGGGCTTCGATGCCATCATGCAAGTGGCTGTGTGTGGGGTAAGCAGGAAAAAAGCTGCTTCTTTTTAATGACCTGATGGAAATTAAACCATCAGGTCCACAATTCAAGGTAATATTCCCACAATTATGGCACTTGCTCGCGGCGATGCAGCACCAATAAACAAGCTTACATGGTGATGTGTGAAATGGCATTTTATGGGGGCCTTGCTGTTTACAAGGAGATTTTTGGATGCAGTGATAATCGCAGGGTCATGTGTTTCAGTTTTACAGAGTTGGTATGAGGTTGGTAGCAAACAAAATGGGTTCAAGAGGTAACTTGAGTCTCTTTCTCATTTATCAGGAGCAGATCGGCTGGAGGAATGTGACTCGTCTGCTGGTGTTCTCCACCGACGCTGGCTTCCACTTTGCTGGAGACGGCAAGCTGGGTGGCATTGTTCTGCCCAATGATGGAAAATGCCACTTGGAGAACAATGTGTACACCATGAGCCATTACTATGTAAGTACCCTCAACGTTGCTTGGTCTGGTTTTGAAAGTCTTCCATATGTGTGAAAGTCCTTGGATTACTTCCAACTGAGAGATTGTTGTAGATCTTCATGCTGACAGTCATGCCTGTTGAGGTGTAAATTTGACACACATTGTCCATCGTCTCTTTAAGGACTATCCCTCTATTGCTCACCTGGTTCAGAAGCTGAGCGACAACAACATTCAGACCATCTTCGCAGTCACAGAAGAGTTCCAGCCTGTGTACAAAGTTAGTCCTCACTCACTTTCCTTCTTATGCTAATCTTCAGAGTCTTGGTCTCTCTTGTGCATGTTTGTTTATGTCCTTCCCTCTTTGGGCATACTTTTCTTTCCCTCTGTGTGCGTGTCTGTCTGTGGAAAAAAACGAGTACCTTGAAGCATTCACCTGGGCTTTTGCATCTGCTCTGCATTAATGGTAGCTTTGCCTTCAAACTCTGATGGTATCCTTCTGCCCTGCTGCTGCTTTTCAGCCCGATTCCAACTCTGACTTTGATAAAACTCCCTTTGTTAGTCGCCTCAGTGCATATCAGAACATAACAATCTCGTTATTTCTGTTTTTAAATCACTGTTTTACACAACTAAATCTAGAATTCTGCAAAGCTGGAAATGGCTAAAACCGTGTATTTTGGGGCTTTGCAACTCCACTGCTATGCACTTGTGTACCACAGCTGCAACAACAGTCTTTAAACGTTGAGGGCAAAGTATTTTTAATCCTTGATGTGGCTCATTGGGTTTCAGAGGATCACAGGGTTGGCAATGGTTTGTACTAAACTTTTCTTTTCTTCTCAGGAGCTGAAAAATCTGATACCAAAGTCTGCAGTGGGCACACTGTCTGACAACTCCAGTAATGTGATCAACCTGATTATAGATGCCTACAACGTAAGTACACTGTGGACCCACTGTTGAGATGGTCCACTTCAAGCTCTTTCCTTAGACAACTGTGATTAAACTTACGTTTACCATTTTAAGACATTCAGCATTCTGAATGTGTTGGAAAGGATTTTAATAGTCAAAGTTATTTCAAAACATGTGGTTTGATAATCACAGTTATTTCAAAACACATATTCACAATCAACGCTCAGTTAAGCCTTTGTGTATAATAGACTGTCAAAACAAAGCTACCAGCTGGCATTCCAGTGTGTAAGATATCATAACATTCGTGTTGTTATCTCTCTGTTTTTGGCAGTCTCTCTCATCAGAGGTCATTTTGGAGAACAGCAAGCTGCCAGAGGGAGTGAGCATAGCTTACACATCCCGCTGTAAGAATGGAGTGGTTAGTGAGGGCGAAAGTGGACGGAAGTGCTCCAATATATCCATTGGAGATGAGGTGGGAATTGAAAAACAACCCTCTTTTTTTTAATACAATATGAAATAAAGGGGCATTCCACTAATCCCACAAAGTCAAAGTCTGTAAATCCCCTAGAACATTATGGTTTAAATAATCTAATGCCTTACAAAGTATTTTAATATCAGTCAGTGCATTTAAGGGTGTTTCACCAGGAAATTACAGATTTTTTTCACAGCATGTCAACTGATTGATGCAGAACAGAATTAGTGCTAAAGTATGCAAAATGTTTGTTTTTCATTGTATCTGCTTTACTAAACACAACTGCAGTTATTGTCCTTTTCATTTCATGTTGCCTTTTTTGTTATACTGCCCTTTTAAATGCCAATTCAGTGTTATTAAATTGATCTTAACCTCAATTCCCCACTGCATTTGAAAGGTCTTAAACAGTATTCTTCTTTAGTTGACAAATGTTTGACTTCAACATGACTTAAGCTTCAACATGATCGTTCCTGTTGAATTTCAGGATTATTTTGTTCTGAGACGTTGATAAGCATCTGACAAACTCACGCAGTATCTCTAACCCTGGTTTGCTTGCTTTTCCCCACATTCCTAGGTGACATTTAGCATCAGCGTGACGGCCAAGGGCTGTCCCAAGCAGGGCAAGTCTGAGACTATAAAGATTAAACCGCTGGGATTTACAGAAGAAGTAGAGATTACACTTCATTTCATATGTGAGTGTGAATGTCACAAGGATGGCATCAAGAACAGCGACCTCTGCCACTTTGGCAATGGGACATATGAATGTGGAGCCTGCAAGTGAGTCCTCTCTATGGCCGTTTATGCAAACATTATTGTATAATACCTAATGCATGGCAAAAAATAAAAACATTTAAATTTTTTATTTTTTAAAACAAGTGAATTACACCAATGTGCTGATACAATTCCACTTGTTTTCAATGCAGTATCACTTGTTGCATGAATTCTGAAAGTTGCTTGAAAAAAAGCAGAACAAGGCGGATTACTCTGTTAGTATCGGCACGCTCTCATCTCGTCATTTCCTCCCTCTGCATGTAAGGTGCAACGAAGGCCGCGTGGGCCGGCAGTGTGAATGCAGCAGCAATGAGGTGGCTACAGAGGACATGGACCGGACCTGCCGAAAAGACAACGGCACCGACATCTGCAGCAACAACGGAGACTGTGTGTGTGGCACATGTGAGTGCAAGAAGAGAGACAATCCTGAGGAGAGATACAGCGGACAGTACTGCGAGTGTGACAACTTCAACTGTGACCGCTCCGGAAACAAGCTGTGTGGAGGTAAGCATGTCAGATGGAGCCATCGTATATGAACCTATTGAGGTTGGAAGTTACTGGGATGATGTTTAGGACATTAAAGCCCAAGCATTCACTTTCAATTTCTGTCTTTTATTCAAATGTTTTATTTCACTTTGTGTTTTTTTCCCAGGGCATGGACGCTGTGAGTGCAGGGTGTGTATCTGTGACCCCATGTGGACTGGCAGCGCCTGTGACTGTTCACTGGATACCAGCACATGCCAGGCCAGCAACAAGCAGATCTGTAACGGCAGAGGAAAGTGTGAATGTGGCACCTGTAAGTGCACTGACCCCAAGTTCCAGGGTCCCACCTGTGAAACCTGCCCTACATGTCCAGGAGTCTGCGCTGAGCACAAGTAAGTCAGTTCTACACATTTTACTCATTATGTGGGGTCCCTGCAGGTCCAAATCTTGTCTTAAATTCAATTAGATAAAATCATTATACAGTCTTACATTTCAATTAATGGTCTTAATTTTATCATTAATATTTTATCTAAACTCATTTAGGCTCATCTGTTTTTATTTTATCGTCAAAATGAGTCAAATTCTTCTGCATCAGTGTTGGCATTTCTGATGTTATAATACACTTATAATACAATATAATAAACTTACATGCTGGGTCCTTGTATTTAACAAGTCCTGTGGAAAAAATACATAGATTTATAGCACCTTGTTATCTAACCTAAAGGAATCTGTTATAATAACAGTTCATAGTATCATCTGGTTAATATCCAGTGATATTGCTACCTAAAACTGACTTCTGCACTGAACCAAATACACAGCACATACATTTATACTTACCTGCAGTGCTTATTAGAGTAAGTGAAAGATGATTTATCAGAAATAACTCTTAAATGTAACTTAAAAGGGTCTTTTAAAAGCAATGCATTTAACTCTCTGATACCTGAAGACACCCTGTGCTGCTGTTTTTTTTTGTTTTTGTTTTTTTTTACATCCATATATTTCTTGTGCTGAAATTATCAGCTGTTTATGGCTCCACTGGGATCAGTAAAGTTTCCTTGTAGAAAACAGTGCTACAGGCCTAATGGAGAGTAAACATCATGCTCACAGCAACACTCTGCTCCCTGCAGGGAGTGCGTCCAGTGTCGGGCGTTCGGCACCGGTGAGAAGAAGGACACGTGCGAGCGCGACTGCAGCGACTTCACCCTGATTAAGGTGAAGGACAGGGACAAGCTGCCCCAGCCCAACGACGCCAGCTACCCTGTGATGCACTGCAAGGAGAGAGACGCCAACGACTGCTGGTTCTACTACACCTACGCTGTCAACAACAACACCGAGAAGGAGGTCCATGTGGTAGAAACACTGGGTAAGCAGAGGGTTGTCAGAGCTCGGGGAAAAAGGCATGAATGGAGGGGCAGCGTGACCTGGGTGTGGAAGGAGTCGTGGTTTTTTGACCAGAGAAAGCATGGGAAATTACAGGGGTTGAATGAGCGCCTCGAGCTTGCGGTGGTTTGGGTACCAAAAATAGGCCATTTGTTTATTCACACACGGTCGTGCAATATTATGCTTTGCCCAGAGCCACTTTATTTTTGCCCTGTGTTATTTCAAGCTAACGAAACGCTGTGTTTCAGACTGCCCTGCCGGTCCTGACATCATCCCCATCGTGGCGGGCGTGGTCGCCGGCATCGTCCTGATTGGCCTGGCCCTGCTGCTCATCTGGAAGCTGCTGATGATCATCCATGACAGGAGAGAGTTTGCCAAGTTCGAGAAGGAGAAGATGAACGCCAAGTGGGATACGGTGAGTGTCTGGAACCGCGCAAGGCACCCGCCCCTCCGGAAGATTAATGGGATAAATGTTTTTGATTTCTGGCAGAATTTTTGCATTCTCCCTTTGTTGAGTAAGTCAGATGTGGAAAACAGGTGTTGCCTGACTGCTCTGCTGAAAGCCGACCCGCTGTAGGGAAATGAACTTGTGGAGGATCATTCGTTGTTCTCAGTGGCAGATCAGAGTAGCAGACCTGTTGATATCATTGCGTATTGCCTCAGCTCCCCCCTCTTTCAAGTCTCCCAGCTGCAGAAATAGATCTAATGTGTTGCTTTTGAGTTCTGCTCAAAATAACGAAAAAGAAAAAAATGTAGGCGACTGTGTGGACTTTTTTGGGAATGTTATGCACCCTGAGCATAGCTGGCTTTTTTTTCCGGGGAGTGGCCACAGACCCTCCTCTTCCTGCCTCTTCCCCTCATAAGAATCACCAGCCAACATCAATATGACAGAAGGGCCATTTTTCAGTCCAGTTTCATCTATAGTATTTTGCCTCCACCTAGTGGTGAGTTTATGCTAAAGCAGATCCGACGGTGCAGATGTTGCTGATCATCCTCTACAAGCCTGTGTACACTGGGGTCTTTCTTGTTAAATATGGGCAGGGCATTTACTGCTGCAGCCCCCTTTAATTATGGGCACGAGATGCTGTTATTAGAAGACTGACTGACCTGACAAAATAAAAGAGGAAAGCAATCACAAGGCTCTCTGATGAATTTGCAGAGAGAGCAGAAACTAAGGATGCAACCCCTCTTTCCAGATGAGTTGTATTAAGGGAGAACATGTGTGATACATATTTACTTTAACCACATCTTGAAGGAGCAGTTCACCCAAAATACAAAAAAAAAAATATTTCCCACTTCCCCTCAAATATATTCATCGGGTTTTTGTGCAATTTGGGAGGTTTCCAGTCTGCTGTGATCTTTCCTGTCTCGATACAGCCTGATACAATGGGGCTTCATGGGTATTTACATGTAAAAAAAAAACTCAACAGCGGCGCTTCTCTCTAAAAACAATGACACAAATGCACAGCATAATCCACAGTCCTTGGAGACGAAGAGCTTCATCGGGAATTATTTCCAGCAGAGTGGAAACTTCCTTTAATAGTTCCTTTAAGAAAACAGTTCCTTTAATGCAATCAGTGAGAGCTCGCCCTTGTTTCAGTTGAATGCAGCAGTTTTTTCCTTCCCTCTCCTGCTCTGTTTCCTACTCTCTCCATCACTCTCCTTCATTCATGTTTTTTTATGTCTTTTTCATTCTGTTCCCTGTGCTGTTGTTCTTTTTTTCCTCGCTGAGCCCCTCTCCTGTCCTCACTCTCTACTTGTAGCAAGAAAACCCCATATACAAGAGTCCTGTCAATCAGTTCCAGAATCCAAACTATGGACGTAAAGCTGCTGTCCTATAAGTTTGTATTCCTTTCATCTCCACTTGAGTTTCCTGCATGGGCTTTTGGTTGTATCAATGTTTCACGCAACTCCAGTTTCTGTATTTATTTCACTTCACCTCTCTTCTACTACTTCTAAAACTACAAAAAAAAACATTTAACTACATCAACTGATCCACAGGAAGAGGAATGCAGCCTTCATAGTTTAAAAATAAGATGCATGAGTGTGCCGTGATAAACAACACAGTTCAAAGTGACAAAACCTGTTCAGTATTTGAGAGTATAAATAGCCTTCTCAGGCCTCACACACCCTGCCTGGTGAGTATGCTGTATGATTAAAGTGATATCAGGTCCTGTTTGTGCCTTTTGGTATTTGCTACATCATGAAAATGGCATGTTGTGCTCTGGGTACTTGTGTAAGATGAATGCTCACTTCAGCAAATCAGGGGTTAAATATTTTCTTCTTGTGCCTAATGTTAATCCAGATTTTGCTGTGTGTTTTCTCCTAATATGTTAGAAAAATCGTTGTTTCTCCTGACATTCCTATGTTGCTGACTGGATCATATGACTCAAACTAAACTCACTCTGTATCTGTTGTTATCTTTCAGGGGGAAAATCCCATCTACAAAAGTGCTGTCACGACTGTGGTCAATCCCAAATATGAAGGGAAATGATGGCCTGCCAGCTTTCACTGAACACTGTTAAGCGAATTATTTGACAACTACAGTATATGGATTTGGGGGCATGAGAGGAATTTGGATTTATGTCATTTCTTTTAGTCGCTTCATCATTATAGTGTAACATTTGGCCACTGCATCTGTATTTTACTAACACTTTTGATTTCTATGCATTTGATGTATTTTAGATGTACAGTTCATGTGTATATACTTTTAAGTTGCATATTTGCAGAAGATGATTGAATCAAGGTGTTTTTTTCCTGCCATGGGACTGGTATGGGCAAAGGAGTTTGCTTTCTTCTTCTTTTTTTTTTTTTTTTAAATCACCAAGACTGTGTGTACACTATGGATATACAGTATGGTTATATATATACGGACAAGAATCTCTCTCTCTCTCTCTCTCTCTCTGTCTGTCTCTCTTTCTCTCTCTCTCTCTCTCTCTCTCTCTCTTTCTTCAGCTCAGCTCTGTTCAGTTCAGTGGATGCTTTTTTTTGGCAGTGACAGAGATTCAGTATATTGCCAAAGCAGAAGATTACAACATTCATCCATTCATCATAGCTGTTACATTAATCGGGAGAACAAATATCTATATGCTGTACCATGTTCTTCATTTGGTGACGATGTATTCACTGTTGTCCTACCTGTTTTTTCCCTGTTTGTTTGACAGTTAACAAATTTTGCAGCAAATGTCAATCTCTCTCTCTCTCTCTCTCTCTCTCTCTCTCTCTCTCCCTCCCACTCTCTCTTTCTCTCTCTCTCTCTCCCTCCCTCTATCTCTGTGCACTGACTTCTTGTGTATTTTGTGTGTTTCAGAGAGGACCTGAGTTTAATATGTAACTTGTCATCCATAGCACATTATGTATGCTGTATGTATATATAGAACAAATATACAAGAGGACATATGGGATAATGTTTATCATTCGATTAAGATCAGACAGCTATGTTAAATCTCCATATATTACACAGTGGTAAATAGATGTAAAGTTAGTTGTAAGATTTCACTTGGAAAAGTGAAAACTAACATTGGTAAGAAACATCCAGTGTTTAAGATTTTATTGCACTCTTAATGAGTACTCTTGTCTATAATGAAGGGTGAAAACAATGATCAAATATACAAGAAGGTTAATATGAGCATTAATGATGACATACTTTCACAAAGGGATTGTATACCACTTGTTGAAACGGTTAAGTTGTGGCAATGTTGAACAATCAAATGATTTGTGTAGTTATGAAACAACATTAGTTTAATCTAAAATTAATTTTTTTTATTTGCAAATTAATTTCATTATTCAGTCTCAGGTCCTTTTTTGTGTTAATGTCAAGCAAGCCAAAAAAAACAAACATTGTTTCTGTCAGCTTGTTAAGTAGCAAATTTGTTTAGATCAATACAAGATGTTTTGTCAAAAGGCTGTAAGACTGAAACTGAGAGTATTTGTTCAAAGACATCACATGAATTGCCTCTGAAGTGTTTTCACAGTCAAATGCCTCTGAAATGCACACACAAGCCTATACAGTATTGTTTTCAAAGTGCCTTTTATTTCAGTACCATGTTCTCTCCCAATGCTGTTTATGAATTTATTTATTAAATAAAGTACAAAAATGTGAGTGTATCTGTTGTGGTTCTAAAAAAGACTGGAATGCATAATTTTCTGATTTTTTCCCCCAATATGTTCAGATCTGGATCTAGCCTGCTTCAACATAGTGGCCATTAATCAGAAGTAATGATACATTAAAGCTGAGGTCTGAGGACACGCTGCCATGGTCCAATTATCATTTCTAGTGAATTTGAGGAGCAGTTAGCTCAATTTAACAAACTGTAAACAAGCACTGAATACAGTTCAAGCTTAAAGCTGTAACACTATGTTCTCTGTTCACTGTGTCCTTGCTGCCAGGCAAGATAGGGCGCGTGTGTACATGAAATTATATCCTGTCAGTTTGCTGTGAGTTGCTTTGTCTCAAATAGAGATTTTTATAGACAGGTCTGGTCAGGTCAGCATTGAGGTTATGTAAAAACAGTTGTAGTTTGGGCATTGATTTATTGAATGGTGAAGACCTTATCCTACCATTTCCCCCCACTCGAAATATCTCGATCACTTTTTTTTTTAACGTAAAGAATAATGCTGAATGACTGAAAACAGTTCATAATGCAGACAATTCATGCTTACTTATGGTATGACACAGCTTGTAGCACCTTTGTCTCAATATATTTAGACTATTTGGTGGAGCACGTTATTTTCGTTATATACAGGAACCCCCCATATAGGTCGGCTACTGTAGGCGATATCACACAAATCTGAGTAATTTTTATTCTGCTAAATGTTGCAGAAAAAAAATCCTATATACTATTTTTCATTACTACAGTAAATACTAACCCCATATTTTTGCTTACATTGCTTACACATTGCTTAAAACCTCTGTTGGTAAAATGTGTAATCTCTACTTTGGTTTGTTGTTCAAGATCAAAGATAATTTATTAATTTATGTATGCGATAATGTTACCGGAAGTACCAAGAACTCGTACCGGATGTGGTTGGAGTGTGTTTTCTTAGCAAGGAGCTGTCAAACTATCTCTGCTGCAAGCTGTAAACAGGAACACAAGTTACTAAAAACGTCGTTTTAAACACAGTACCTTGGTTTTTGTCGAGAATTAAACAACTGACTACAAGAGGGAAATGGAAGACGACATATTAACGACGCTGAAAATATTGATAATTGGAGAAAGTGGCGTTGGAAAGTCTAGGTAAGATAAAGTTACCTCGAAGAAGTTGATGTCGTGGCTGGTTGCTAACGTCAGCGAGCTAGCCAGCCTTAGCTTCGCAGTTGCCCAAGAAATGCTATGTTTAAAGATCATAGACCGTTCAAATACAACGGAGGAGACTCATCTGTGGTAGTCCTCTTCCTAATTGGTATCAAAACCACGCTATTTGGCTGGTATGGCCTTAATATTTTGCTGGTAATCAAGCTAACATTAGCTATTTGACCGTGCTAGCATGAGTGACATCATCTTTGTTCACGTCAGAGACAAGCTGGTAAAGATGTTGCAATCGAATGACTTCACCAGTTTTGTGTCTCATCTTCTTGTTTGATTTGCTAAAATTACTTAAACCAGCTGTAGCAAACCTTGGTAAAGTATCGTTGCTAATGATACGACGAATAGCTACAGTCACTAATGTGTTGTAATCGATAGCTGATTGAACCCAACACAAAGAACACTCCCTGTTCTGATGTAGAAAGCAAATTCACCCTATCTCTCTCGGGGCATGTGGTCAACATGACTTCATCAGTCCAACAATGTATATCTTTCTATATGGCTAGCTTAATAAGATCAAGCTAGAGCCTTATTTATTTACTGGCATGCTGGATGAGTAGACTGGCTTGGTAGAAAGCTGTAGCTTGTCACTGTTTTGGTTTTTGCCAACTTTTGGTAATCATAGGCCCTTCTTAGTACCACCAATCAGCCTAATATGATGCAAAGTAGAATGTAATGCTATTTTCAACATCATTTTGGCAGTCTCTAGTTTGTGCCACTGCCAACACAGAGCTTAGCCTGGTTTGTTGGTCTCCTTTAAATCCATGACTGCGATCCAGACTGCGTGAAAGAATGCTGATAGCCAGCCTGAGCCTTGAACCATCACATTGCAAACTATAGTATCAAGTACAGCATGCCTTCCAGAATCATCGCACGGTACAAAGATAATGAGCTGTTCAGTGCTTCATTGTAACAGCGTTTTGACAAGTGAACTGTCTGGCCAAATGAAATCATCTTTCAAGGCATTCTGTTCACTAGATGGGCCTCGCTTTCTCAAAATAACAAAGCATAACGTGAACCAAAAAAGGGCAGATCGTTTGTATACTGAGACTGGAATCTCCAACATGATCAACAAGGGATGGAATGTAAAAGGGATTTGAGACTAACCTCCAATTTGGATCAACCAAGCGTTAGCCGAGACAAATTTAAATAACAGTCTCAAATGTTACACTAATCCGTGGTTTTTATGTCAGAGAATGTCAGCACTAAATGTTTCCACTGTATCAGTAGCACTTGTGATTTTTCTTTTGCTTTTAAGACATTCACATTCATCCTATTTTTGGCTCACAAGTAGGTCATAGACTTAATATGATCTTGTTTAGATGCGTTTTTGATTTGGAAAAATCAAATTAAATCTTGATTTCGGGCCTCAGTTTATTTCAGTTGTTCTTTTTTGTTTCTTTGCTTTTTTTCTGTCACAGTTTTGGCAATTTGCTTGCAGTGATGTCTTGCCTGTATTGTTTGAATACAGAGGAGGTGGTGAACATATGCCAACACCATAACATATACCTAGATTTGCTTATATTTCCAAACAACTTTAGAGTTTACTATAAGCTGTTTGCTAGTGCATCACACGGGCCAAGTGCAGTGTTTCCAAAAAGCAATTTGGTATTCATTTTAAATAGGCTTTTGCTTAATACAATAAACGAATTCAAAGTATGATTGGGCTCAAGCGGCATCATTTGAATCATCTTGGGACGATTGTTCTATCATCAAGTAGGTGCACTGGCCTGACTAATTTTTGAATGGAGTACAGATATTTAATTTGTTTGCCTGCAATCTCTTGCAGCCTTCAAATAGGCAAGGTTTCAACCTGGCAAAGACTACATGGGTTTCATTTTACCTACATGAATGACCTATACCGAATACACTTCTAACTTGGCTGTCTCACAACACAGCTCATTTACTACGTAGACTTCAAACAAGGAACACTCATCGCTCCAACATCATTCTTGATAGCCTACGAGGAAAAATAAGCGCATTATGCTAGGTTCAAGGGAAATGAGTAGACTTATCCACATCATCAGTGCTGTGATTAAGGCCTTTGCACTTGATTAGTCACAGCTAACAAATGAACCCTGTCCTCTTGACCAAAGTGAACCAGTGATGTCATGTAGAGCGTGTGTCTCTAATGCTTTTGAAGGAGAAAGTGATCAATAGAAAGTGATAGAGATACAGAATTATAGAGGCCTGGTGCCGCAGGCAAGACAGGGTTGGAAGGAGAGACTGTCTAATCTTGGCAAATGGAAACCTTACACCAGACCAAGAACTTGCTCACCCTTTGCAGAATAGCATTACTGAAAAAAGCCATTCTGCTGTGTACTCACTGTTTTGTTAATGAAGCTTTAATCCATTTTCTGTCCTCCTCCTGTCTCTCTGTCAACAGCCTCCTCTTAAGATTCACCGATGACACATTTGATCCGGAGCAAGCTGCTACAATAGGTGAGTATCAGAACTGAGCTCTGTAAATAATGTTTACGATTAAATATGGAAAGTGCCGTGCCTAATAGTTCTGTTTCTTGAACTGTAATAATAATACTAGAAATTGTCACTCGCAGTTGCTTAATGGTCAGTAGTGACACAACAGTACCCACATGCTTAAATTTCTGCAGTCAGAAATGCAGGAGCAGGCTATGTGTTTTTGTTGATTTGGCTCGCTCTCAGAGTCCTCCACAAGCTATGAAGCAATCACAGCAAATTGATAATGGCTGAAGATGTTAGAAAATGTCAGATACAGAGGCTCTAAGAGTGGCTGACAGGACAGCACAAATCAAATCATGTTTATTGGTCACTCCACTGTATACACGAGCTAAAAGGTGAGTGCAAATATTGGTTGCTTGCTCCTCGACAATGTATTTGTTTACAGCAAAGACATAACTCAATACAACTCTAATCTTAAAATGTAATAGGCCTAATCTAATGCAATCCAACTGTTCTAAAATTAACGTAGACATTCTGCTGTAGTATACATCACAGTGCTCTGTGCGTCAAGGCGACAGTTTTTCTGCACTCGTTGGCAAAAAAGGCCGTGTCCTGTGACAAGAGCATTGCCTAAAGGGGGCAGAGCTTAGCACAAACAGGAGAATAGTTTCAAAACACATCCACGTAGCATCATGAAATTTGGTGAGGAGGTTGGTCATGGGACAAGGGGGCACTGACTAACTTTCCCCACCTAATGGATGAAAGGAGGGTGTCTGGGACGTGGCTTAGCACAGATAGGCCCGTAACTTTCATTTGCGACCTCTGGTGGAGGTCAGCACCCTACTGAGTGTCTTCTTGTTCAGGCATGGAACAGTGGAGTTCAACACTGAGGCTGACCCTTAAATACCCTCAAAGTCTATCTCTTTTTATAGTGGAATATAAGCTAAGGTGAGTTTCCTCGCACAAAAAATGTGGCCTGTTGGGATATCTGCTGAGAGAAAGCATGAGCACTTGGAAAGCTGCTAGTCATTGTCACCACTTCACCACGCATCCGCTCAGCCACCCAGATATTTGATTTATTCAAAGCTTAATGGGGAGTGTGAAGAAAAGCTTACAGCCCGGCCGACCTGAAATAGTGGCCTTAGCGATACATCATTTTGGCAAGCGGAGTTCTTTCCACATCCTGGTGGCTCTGCAAATGATATCAGGAATTTTTAAAATGGTATTAAACATTTGATGTGTCAAGGATACCGCAGCTGTTTTTTTCACGTGGCCTTGGAGCTGTTACTAACCTAGCGGGCTGATGTTCATTAAAACATCAGAGCATTCGGCAAATCAACATTCATGGTCCTATTGGTGGCTTGGGAGATTGTTTTTTTCTGTATCCTACTTACCGGTAATCTAATTTTGAGAAGAGCTTCTAGATAACAAAGCTTTCTTTGTTGAAACAACTAAAGGCACAGATTCCCAGAGAGCTTGGAGCAATAAAATCACATTTTTTATACGGGTAGGCATGCACTGCTACTGTTTTACTTGGCCAGCTAGGGATCTTTGCCAAACAGATGTCTTCATCGAGCTCTAGCCTCCCTCACTGACTCAAGTCTCCTCAGATTCACAGCAGGAAAATGGCTTGGAACCTGGTATCATCATCTCACAAGCAGATTATTTTCTCCTTCACCTCCTAAAGCAATTAGGTTACTGAGGTTGTATTTCTCAGTTTGCGACTTTAGCTTTCTCAATACATTGTCAGGTTAACCCACTGGACAGTGGCCTCAAGGCATTCATTAGGCTTGAGTTAATCACTTAAAGACCGGCTTCTTTTGGTCTCTTTGAGCATACTCCTGTTATAACCAATGAGCAGCCTTGCTTTCTTGACATTTTCAGTTTCATTTCGCAGACACTTTCTTTCTCACGTCTTTTTGTGTACAAACCAATGCACAACATCTTTGATAAGTATTTACAAAAGGTGAACAAGGAGAGACAATAATATAAATTTGAACCCTTGAAGCCTAAAAGCAGCAGTACACTTGGACAGATGTAAGATAAAACGATGAAAGACAGTCTCATGTGTCTTGACAAGTATATTTGACAGAATCAGCACCGGTTGTGGACAGAGCGGAGGTCAAAGACTACAAAAGACATCAGACAAAGTTTTGTGGAGGGGCTTGCTCAGAGAACAGTGAAATAACTCGGATCATTGCGTTGTTTAGTTCGTCTGTTGCTCTGAGTGCGTCCTTTTCGTCAAAGAGTTCGACTTCTTAGCAAGTGCACTGCTGCCTGAAGTCACCTTCGCCGATACACACCCAAAGTGTTTTGTAAACACAGTGTGTGTCATAGTGTTCTCCGTGTCTCTTTTCTCGCTGTTTGTAGGTCAGAGGGAAACAGGCTCACCTGCAGAGATCAGCCAGCCTTGAGTTGCAGTGGTAGTGGCATCTTGTTGTGTTATGATATTGCAAACAGATGCTGCATGTTCTCTGGCGAAGGTCTTTCTGTGAATGTGTAGTAAATATACTGGGCCTGTTGGCAGACAGAGCGAGAGGTCCGGGGAAATACTGTTTGGTGTAAACTCCTCACGTATCTGGCGAAAGTATCTGAGCGATCCTGCTGGACTTGAATGAGAGCCGGCCGTTCAACACCAGTGATTGACTATGTGATGACTCTCTGTGTTTGTGGGCGTGTGTGTGTGTGTGGTACACATATATGTCATTTATATCCTCTGCCTGTCCTCCCTGTCTTCATGTCCCTTTTTTCCTCCTCCGTTTTGGCTCTGAACTGACCCTCTCCTCATTCCCAGATGTAAAAACAAGCCCATTGCAAGCGTACATTTGCCTGGTAAATCTGTCAGTGCACGCTAAAACGAGGGGTGATATGTCATCCAGACGCTGTGCGCTCTGCACACTGACACACTGCACAAGGCAATCAAGGAGATTTACTCATAGAGGGCGAGGAGGACAACATTGTTATTTTTATGTAAATGTCTGTCCCTTTGGAGCCAGTCAGGGATTTTTAAGGGTGAATCATGACTTATGTGAGCAATTTCACAGGTGGCGTATTTTTAATTTTATTTTTTTAATTTTTTTTCACAAAGACCAATCGTATTGGTTTCAGTTTAGCATATTAAACCACAAACTCCCAATGGGGTGGGTATAAATATGTAGTCACACCATAATTTAAATACAGGACACAGGTTGGGCTTAGTTCTGGTCTGAGTCGCCGGGGTTAGTGGAAGTTCAGGGACATTGTGTGGTATGTATGTTTTGACAATTCATCATTGATGATTATAGTCTGTCATCATGATAGAATATTCTTGGCAGTAATTGACCAAACCTGTAAGAGTGATCACATTAGGGCTTGACTAGGATGAGGTAATCATGGCAGGATGAGTGACTGACCGGCCTGTGTGTCTTTTGCATTACCAGGTGTTGACTTCAAAGTCAAGACCATCGCTGTGGACGGTAACAAGGCAAAGCTGGCTATATGGGTAAGTGTCAAACTTAGTGACTACTGAAAAACCTAAATAACAATTGGAAAAAAAATGTTTGTAGGACTTGAGAGCAGAGATTACCTATCAGACTGCTCTGTCTCCTAAATGGCCTTTTACATTGTTATTCACTGAAGTCCCCAGAAGATGGTGCTGAAGGATCACCATTGAAGCCTGCACATGCTCTCAGGGACTAGTGGGAGTCAGTCTTGTTTTTTTTATGTCCGTCTGCCCTGGTTTTCCTTCTGTTTGAGCCACTAGTTTTTCCTCTGAGTGTGTCCAGCGGGGCTGAGCTGGTTGTGTTTTGCAGGACACTGCAGGCCAAGAGCGTTTCCGAACCCTGACGCCTAGCTACTACCGCGGAGCCCAGGGAGTCATCCTGGGTAAGCCAAGCTGATGAGGGCATCACTGCTCTATGTGTATGTGTGTATGTACGCCCGTGTGTATGTGTCTGTGTGTGCCCCCCTCGCTGCAGTCAGACCCAGTCAGGCCCCTAGTAGTAAAAAGAGTGATGGCTTTTCATCCTGTGACCCATACACACACACTCTCTCTCTCTCTCTCTGGAAGTCCGTTTATACCCTTAACTCAAACCCCTCAAAAGGACACGCATACTATATGCACATACACGCATACACACACATACACACACACAGGAACCAAGTTAAAACTCTTAATGCTGAAACAGATATCCTTTGCAGCACTCTAATGGCCTATGGAAATAATACGTGCCTTGCACTATTATGATTGTGAGACCTCCTGATATAATATTACAATACTTTTTTTTTTTTTAGAAAATAAAAGTATAAAGTTTATCCTTTTTTTTTAGATTACCTATCTCTTTGAAACTGTCATATTCTGTGACATGTTACTGTGCTTTTATAGTTGAATTGAGTCAAGAGCAGAAATTATTTCGGGTCCTGTAGTGTAATAATTTAAATTTATGCTTTTCAATGAAGTAGCTGTCTAACACTATGAAATTCAAAGGCTTTCAGATTTTTAAAAAGACTTAATTTGAAGTATATCATGTCACTGCAGTCTTTAATTCATTGCCTGAATTAAATATCATTAATACAAAATGATATTGTGTTTGCTGATACAGTATTTGCTTCTCATGCAAATTTGTGCTATTGTTATATCACAAAAATAGTGCCTTTTCTCCAGTGACAGTTTGTACTTCAGTTCCTCTATTCTTCTCAGATGTAAAAGTGTGTGTGTGTGTGTGTCCGCGCTTGCATACATATGCAGCATGCATGTTTTAAGCATTCCTTGTTCATTCTGTTTGCCGTAGTGTATGATGTCACACGACGGGAAACTTTCACCAAGCTTGACAACTGGCTCAACGAACTGGAGACGTATTGTACGAGGAACGACCTTGTGAAAATGCTGGTGGGGAACAAAATAGATAAGGTGAGTGGGCTTCAGGGTTTTTATACAGTGTCACTGTTACCACTTCTGTTATACAAAGATAGTTGGATCACAGCAGTTAACAAGGCTGTTTCGTTACAGAGGAGCAACACATTCTGTTTTCTGCATCCAGCTTGGCATACACACCACATCCTGATATGTATTTGGCCTTGGCTTTTTGGTTTGAGCTGTTATGAATAATTTCCCCTTTGCATATAATTTTGCGAAATTTATAGCCAACAGAATTGAAAAAAAGTCAAAATTCTCTCATTTTGACGAATTGGCTGAAAAAAAACAGCTTATTCCCAGTTGACTAATGATTCAACTAAGTGGCAGTGGCAGCCCAAGTGTTATATTTTTGGTCAGTCTTTTTTTAAAGAGTAACAAAAATCAGTCCATCTGGATATAAATGCACACTAAATTGTGCCTTATAAATATATTGTGTGCTGTTCTTCCTCTGTGAAAATCCCTTTCCCTTTCTGCCCTGTGACAACCACAGTAGCTGACAGGCCTGCCGGGCAGACCTCACATGAGCCATTACCTCTCTTTTGTTTTAGGAAAACCGCGAGCTAGACAGGAACGAAGGGCTGAAGTTTGCAAGAAAACATTCCATGCTTTTTATAGGTAAGTCGGGAGGATTCCCTGCTCTCAAAGACCTGCTGGGCATGAGTTACAGCAGACCATTATGCAGGGGAAACTGCTTTTGAAATAACTATCATACTTGCTTAGGAATGCTTGCATAGTTCTATTTATAAAACGGTCCCCATCTATCATCTTTCATGGCTTCTCTGCTTTCTCCCTGTGCTTTCATATTTCAGATTTGTGAGGAAAAGAGAACTTAAAGGAGTTTTGTAAATGACTTGCAATACTTTATATCCCTAGTGTTTATATGCAAGTATTCAAAAGTTTGATATGAAAAAAAATTGAAATTGAAGGATTTTATTTCTGAGCTTTCCTAGCCAGTTCCTGAAATTATCAATTTTAATTTGGTTTTCTAAAGTTAAAGTTTTTATCTTCATCTTGTGGTTATTACTTTCATATTGTTTCTGTACATCATCATCATTTTAAGTGAATGTTGCCAGTATTTCCTAATTACCTCCAAAGGTTCACTACTAGTGTCTGGGCTTGACAGTTATTAAGACATTTTCCAACGCTCGCCGCTCCAGCTGGGGAGCCCAGCGGATGATGACATCAAGGTGCAGACATTAACAGTTGTTGTATCTGTATCTCATCTCTTTTCTTCCCCTCTCACCCACTTCTCCTCTCTCCACCCTGCGCTTATTCATTTTTCTTCTTTCTGTCTTCTTGTTCTTCTCTTTTCGCCTTTGCCTCCTCCTCCTCCTCCTTTCTCATCTCTATCTTCCCCCCTCCCTTCGATCCTCTTCTCTTTCTCCTTCCATTCCTGCCGCTACACTCTGTCTTCCCAGAGGCCAGCGCTAAGACGAGGGACGGGGTTCAGTGCGCGTTTGAGGAGCTGGTAGAGAAGATCATCCAGACTCCCGGTTTGTGGCAGAGCGAGACCCACGGCCGAGGAGTCCAGCTCACCGATCAAGATGCCGGCGGAGGAAGCTGCGGCGGCTACTGCTCTCTGGTTTAGACAACACACGCACATAAACAACACGGACGCACACAAACAGGTGTACACGTGTATATTACATACGATGTCGCAGTCACACACAAACACATACACACACATTTGAGAGAGGTCCTGGGCTGTCCTGAGCTGAGCTCCCTCCTCAGACATGAAGGCTGTGGTAGTCAGACTGTCTCCCTTCCCCAGAGTTTTGAGGGTCGTCCTCTTCACTCATCACCTGTGTTCTCACAGACATTACTTTTTGCACACGTTCCAATACCAAGGCTGCGCTTAAGTACTCATACAGCCCAGCCCTCCTCTCTCTCTTCTCTTGAGTCGTACTTTTGTGTAGTTGCAGGACCTATGTCAAAATAGTACTCATTTCTCTGTTCATGCTTGATAGATAAACTGCAATAGGACAAGAAAAATAAAAAAAGCCCAGTACTTTGAACCTCAGTCTGTCGGGCTTAAAACCGAATCTCCAAAGTATGAAAAGGGAATGATAAAAACTGTTTTGACCCAAGTCGTCTTGCTTGTCTCCAGCATGCTTATTGTCCTCCTTGCACATTGCCCTGGCAAACATGACAGTGTCAAATGCAGGGCTGATTCTTCCCCAGTGTGTGTCTTTTCCCCACTCAGTCCTGTGCTTGATCTTGCCTTGTCCCCCAGCACAGCACCCGTCAACATTATGCTGCTTATGAAGAAGCTTATCTAGCCGAGCTGTCTTGTATTCTTCTCAGTTAGGGTCTGGGATCATGTGTCTCTGTTGTCCACACAACTGCCTCCTTTGTTCACAACATAATAGAAATACCAAGTGTTTGGAATGACGTTTTACTACTTTTATTGTGTTGGACTCCAAACCTTTAAGTATGTTTTGAAGAGTGCATAAATCAAAGAGATTGGCACCGTCAAGCTTTCCATTTGGTGCCCGAAGAAAAAAGAGAAGCTCTTAAAATTGCACGCCTTGTTTTGTAACTAGTTGCTTTAATGGGGTGTGACCTGCTGGCACTCCCTCACTCAGACAGATAATATCAGTAATATCACTAGCACTGCACCAGCCTTTCATATACAGATCCCTTCAAGCTGAAGACACAAAGGAAAAGTGTTCAATATTAAACAGGGCAGTGAGTCATAAGGGTGTTTCCACTGAAATTGGAAAAAATCAAAGAAAAAGCCTTATGCTCCACATTGCTAATGGATTTCACAGTACTCCTATCTCTGCGTTTGTATCCGACAGGCAGTTAAAAAATGTGCTGTACCCCTGACCTCTGATCATGTTTGTAGTATTTGAGTGCTGTCGTGTGTGTTCTGGGAAACGCGTTTTGAGAGCTTGATCTGTGACAGGGATGGTAAAAATGACACAGATGCCTTTATCTGTTATAAGAAATAGGATGTGTACTTTTTATCTTTTTACTTGCATGGGAAAATCTTTATTTTGTGTCATTCTTTCATGTTTGTCCAGTGAATGACCTACAGCAACTATTAATAACCATAGGATTATGTTTAGCTTACATTTACCTTGTAACACCTCATACAGGTTTACCATTGGAGTTTAATGGTACCTTTGTCCCAAAAGGAAATAAATTTGCTTAGTTAATAAAATAGCGTTAAAGTCTTTTGACTGTGTTCAGAATTTGTATGTGAAAGCATACGGAATAACCTGTAAACTGATGTGTAATTTAGGAATTTGATGAAATAATTGTTATATGAATTGTAAAGCTGAATGTATCCATATTTCACTACAAACCGCCCTATGTATTAAACTAAATAAAATACTTTTTTAAATGATTCCTTTAATGTTAACACTTATTCCAAGCTGTGTTGAGGAGCCCTTGACAGCTGTAACTGGAAGAGCCAAATCATATAATAAGCAAGAATAAATCTTCGTAAGTAATTGCTTTAATGTCTGGTCCAAGTCTCCACCAAAGATGACCAATAACTCTGCTGTCATCGTTGCCGTGTTGGAAATGTCGCTGTTAGGTGAGGGGTTTTTCACTCAGCGGCCTCCTCATTCCTCTGTCTTCGGGATGAAGACTTGTGTTTAAACAGTGTCCGAGGAACCCTCAGACCCCAGACTTGTGATCTATCTAAATCATCTTTTTGGCAGACTGCTCAGGAAACACCACCACAGCCATAACTCTTTTTACCAGCGCTTTAACTGGGATGTGCATAATTCCTGGGTGATTATGAAAGGGCCCGAGCTGGCAGGGAGAGTGAAGACTCTTGCCCTTGTAGCATATCCCTCATCTCCTGCCACAGTCCAGGCAGTCGTCTGGAAATATGTCTCAGTCAAACAACAACGGAGGCACACAGCATAGTAATGCCTTCATGTGGTCCAACATTGTGCTGAGCTGCAGTGCTGCTGCTTCCTCAAGACTAAGCCACTTAAGTCGACAGATTCTACAATTTTTGACAAGATTTTGCAAAGGCTGTTGATTCATATTGTTTTTAATGCCACATAAGAAGAAGCAGGACAGTAGCCTTCCTGAGAAGGACCATGCTTTCCTTTGAAGACTTTGCCAAAGCTTTTATTTCACTGCACTGCAAGTTTTCCATCCAACATGTCATTTAATCACGTAGAGCCTCAAAATCTTATGTTTCCTAAAACAAGTGGAAGAAATCCGCCAGTATCGTGAGTGAATGCTATTTGTTCCTAATGCAACATTTTTATTGAAACATGATTTTTGTGATACAAGTGGAGTGATCTGCCTTCCTTCAAGATGCTGGACTTTGTTTTTATAAATTCCTGGAACAAGTGGAATTATCTCACCCCATTGGCAGAATGTTTCACTCATTTTCAGAAAATATAATTTTAAATACGAATATGAGACTAAGTGGCTCATTAAGATGCACATTTTATGAAGTGTACGCAATCTGTTGAATTCAAAAGGTCTGCCCCGACTGACGAAGCTTAATGTGGTTCCCGGTCCTTAGATTCCCTGTGGCTGTGCTGTGAATTCTAGGAAACTGCAAGGGAGTAAGGGTATTAGGGAGGTGGGAGGGACGACAAAGCAGTTTTTAGCACTTCTAGACTTAATGTGCCAAACTCCCTGAGCTTCTGCCCCACCCTGTTGCCTCAGAAGCCAGAGAGAAGCTCTTGAGGGACAGCATGATGGACTGCTTTCTGTCCTGCTGTCTGTGTCTGAGCATCCAGCCAGCCACTAAGCTAACAGAGCAGATCTGGCTCTCATTAACACAGTCTTGTCTCCCTGCTCCTCCTCTGCCGCAGCGGCAGGCCGTATGGATTTTGGGTTAGCGCTCAGACGAGCCCCTCAGGAGAGCAGTCATGCTGTCTTGTGTAAAAATGTTACGAGACGTCGGGCATCGTTTCATAAGGTGTTGGGTTCCCAGACGTCACTCACTTTGTCATGCTCATTGCCGGTTGCTATCAGTTAATTGTTTTGCCATGCTGACTGACTGAGAGTAAGAAAGAGGGTGAGAGGAAGATTGGAAAGATCATCTTCTGCTGCGGCCACCTGAATTGCATATTGTAGTGAGGGGCTAATATGTTGCCCATAAGGACAGCTGCATGATCTGTGATAATGAGAATGTGATAGGGCCAGGGTGACACTAAGAAGTGCAGCAGGCCCTCTCTCAGTTCACTTTTACAGAGCTCTCAGACAAGAGTTCAGGGCCCTCGGGTCTTAGGGTTCAGCCTTTGCAAACAAGATCAAGCCCGTTTCTCTCCAGACAAACCCACGTCCCTTGTTCTGGGTAAAAGACTTGGAGGCACCTGTAGGTCTGCAGACTGTTTCACTGTTTACTTTCTGAGGTGAGGTAGAGGAAAATGCCCCTTCGTGCCTGCTCTCTCCTTCCTCTGAAGTCAGCCAAAGCCAAGCTCTGGCCTCTCTTAGGTTACCCTCTCAGCACCAGAAGACTGTGAGGTAATGGCCAACGTGCTCAGAACTGATGGCTCTGTCACTTCAGGTGGAAACACTTTGATTATGTGGAACCGTGTGTTTACAGCGTTGCACCCGCTTACATTTAAACTCTTGACATTTCATCAGGCAACAGGAACATCCCATTTCAGGACGGATCCGTTTTGAGCTGCGTGATTTGCTCCAGGCCTTGTTGTCCTTTGGATCAGCTTGGAGTCGGACCCTCCCCCCTTCCACCACCACATTCTGAAGACCCTGGAACATTGTCCTACTTGTGTGGGCCACCTGGTATAAGTATTTTTATTATGTTTCAGCTAAGGAGACTAGTTCAATAGTCACAGTGTTAGATGTACAGAGTATAAACATCTTTGGGAAGAAGTCCTATCATGAACTAATATGGATCCTGTCATCAGAGAAGCTTACCCACATTCTCGGTGGCAGCAGGTCTATATGTCTGCCTATCAATCACACCAGACCCCCCCCTAACTTAATAAGAGCTGGCCTTGGGTAAGCAGGAAACCTCTATCCTTGTTTGGTGTGAGCCTCTGGCCTCAGATCCATGTAAGTCAATTCAACTTGTAATACGGCTGTAATTGAGTTTCCTCGGATTTGAAACTCTGTCAATCTAATTTAAACCTAAATGATTGTATTGTAACCCACTCTTGTTATTTTGAAAAACATGGAGCCCCATGTAAAGGCCCAAAAGAAAGCAGGAGATGGGGACTCCACGCCCTCGAAGAGAAATCTCCTCTCGCCATGGGGGATGCTTTCATCCCGGCCTCGGGTTACTGTGGCAATAAGCACATGGGCTGAGGACAGGACGGGAGCAGGGGCACCGCTGCCATGTGGAAACAAAATGGAAGGATGAGTAGCTCCATTCATCATCTCATCACCCATAACTCCCCTTGTTCATCGTGCTCCCGTGTGGTATATTTCTGGCCACACGCCGCCTCTCCATCTCAAATTCCACCGCCTTGTTGTCATTTAGTGTGTCACAGGATGCCCTCCGGATCTCGCTCATGCTACCGCTACAACATGGAAGCAAATATCCATGCACTCAGGCCATTGGCTTCTATAATAAACTAATCACTTTGAATCAACACGGGCCGGGTGTAAGTTTTCCACATGCCTCAAACACATTTTCATGGAAAAGACGCATGTTTTACTGCAGCTGTGTAAAAAAAGAAAAATCGATATTATTAAACCCCTTTTGGGTGAAATGATTGGCATGTATAGAAACAAATTCATTATTTTGTATAAATAATCTGGCCCCTGTGTTATAATTGCACTGCTTATTTTCCTTTGCCAAGCTGATCTCGTTTTTGGGGTTGGACCAGAGAATTTATTGTAAACCACCAAGACTGCAAGTCCCCAATTTCGCTTACTTTGAAGAGACAAGGAGGTCTGGAAGCCCTGGAGGATCCACGGTTACTTTATAGAAGCTGTTTTTCCATCAGTCAAAGTCCAGGCCTTAGCCTCAAACAGGGCAGGCATAGAGTTCAGAGGTTTAAACCTTTTTGCCACTTTCACTAGGTGTTTGCATAGTGTCTTGGAGCTTGAAGCCTCACCTTATTACAGGCCAACTACACTGTTTTTTTCCATCCTGACCATTTGCAATGCTTTGTGCCTAGCATGTAACCTGAGGTTTGGTTTATTACTGCGAGCCACAGGAAGCTCAGGCTCTTTGAGTGTATAGCGGACAATTGAATTTGAAAACACAAAGCCAACCTCTACCTCTCCCACCCTCCCACCAGCACGGTAAAGTCAAATAAAGCTCTCACCATGGAAATTGTACCCAGGTCACACAAACACAAGATACTTCAGACGTGTGTGGGTTTCACTTAATCCAGCCTGTCTGTATCTAGTATCCACTTTGTCGCAGGATTTCCTTTCAATCAGATTATGAAGAATAACAAAGGCGTGACAAGTGTTTTATAACCTCGTAGCTCGCAGGCGTCATTTGATGGTGTTGGAGAACTGATACCACTACGTCTGTCTAATTGTCCAAGAGACGGTCTTTTGATCTCCGGTTCCTCAAAGCTCCATGAAGATCAAAAAACAAGGAAGTGGGTCTTTTTAAGTGCAGACCTGTCACTACAGTCCTTGTGAACGTGCCCCAAAGTCCACATAAGCTCAGCATTGTTGTCGTGAAATGCTTTGCCAAAGACATAAAAGAAGAGGCAATATCCCAAAGAAATCCAGTCACTTTTTTGTATGACTGGTATTTTTATACTTGGCAGTACAACTTTGGAGATAAATACAGAAGTGTAAAAAGTGATGTCATGAAGTCTATTACTGTCTCAAGGCTTTAAAGCTGTCACTAATCTTACAGAATATGTTTTGTAATATTTCATAAATAGTTTATAGAGATATATTACTGGGAATGTCTGTCCAAAATATTTGATTTTATAGATTGTTGCAGATTTGGGATTCTTTCTGTTTTTCTGCAGTTTACCGTGGTTCTTTGGACTTCACAATAGAGGCACTGTATGTTTGAATGTGTTTGTGGCAGATGTCGGAGGGGAAACTGACACCTACAACTGGCTTCGACTTGCTAACCAGATGTGCTTGTCTACATGTGTGGGTGTGGGTGTGTTTTTGCATGTGGGCATTCCTTTGTGCTGCCCTGCATGGATGTCTATGTGTGTCTATGTGTGTGTGTGTGTGTGTGTGAGAGAGAGACAGCATGAGTTGCACGCTGTAATGGCAGCACCACAGTGTTGAGGTGGCTATTTTGTCTACACCTCGCCACCTTGAGCCGCAATATGGCCCACGTTATTACCCCGCTGAGCTGCAGCCTCACTCAACGCACAGTGGCACTGACTCCAAAATGCTCTCCCTCGTCTTACTTTACATCAGCTTTCACAAACACTATGCCCAGAGCGGCCTCATAATAAAAGGCCCAGCTCTGCCGCCCTAGCCCCAGCCCTCTTGGGGCAGTAAGCAGATACAGTAACAGCGGTGTGTGGGTGTAGCGTGGTTCGGCTTCCCCAGGGGACCCAACCTTGGCTCTTTTGCTCACAGGGCCCGAAGCGCCTCCGAAACTCATTTATGGCACTGGATGCCTTGGCTTGGCTTCACAACAGGCGGCATCTCTGCGTTCAAATATTTACATTCATCCAATCAAGCAGCAGACAGTAGCACATATATATTTCAGTGAGGTCATGAGCTGCCCTGCACCATGTGAGGAGATCCAGGACGGGGTAATGTCTTCAGAATGGCCCAGATTCAAGATGTTCCTTCGTTTCATCTTATTGTGTGTCTGGGCCTCTGTTTCTTTATGCTGTTCTTTCTTCGCTGCTTTTTCTCATTTCAGAATTTCTGCTCATTTTTTGGATGATTGTCCCCCACAATTGAAGAACTGGCCAGGGACTATGGATTGGTGTCTGTCCATCCATTGTGCAATTTCTGAGTCTCTGCTGGCCTGTTTTGGATAAAATTTGGGGGATGATGGATTGACACTGGATGATGATGCATTTTTACATTGATATCCATCTATAAAATGAAACTGATTGGCTCACACTGGCTCACCTCAAATTTCAAGCACCAATGTCTCAGACACTGCACATCACACACACCAAAATAAATAAATTAAAAAATTTAAAATAAAAGTTGTGATGAAGTAACCAATACAAGTCAGCAGTGACCGTGGCGTCCCTCACAACCTGTAACACCAACACCAACATGAAGTGACAGCAATGTCAAAAACATGCAGGGCACACAGGTGGC
>OMLF01020206.1:0-10675 GCA_900302615.1 Holocentrus rufus
TATATCATTACCATGACAACGCGGGTTCGATTCCGACCCGCATCATTTGCTGCATTGCATCCCCTCTCTCACCTCCAGTCTTCCCTGTTTATCTTAAATAAAACCTCACAGCCAAACTTGACAAGGGAATGCAACGCTTTCAAATGTCATGCAACCCGTCGACAATGCCATTTGATAAAACCAAAATTTCTGCTATTACACTTTGTGATTTGACAAGCCTATTTTTAATGACTTTACCAAAGGAGAAAAAAGTCTTGACAGAGCAGATATGGAGGGCAGTTTCTTCCTCTGCCCTGTGCCAACCAGTTCAGATCCCAGATGGGCATCAAAGCCACACACTGGCTCTCTATTAATGCACATTTAAAGCTCTGCCCATTCATTAGGGGCAGGGCAGGGAGAAGGGGCTGGAGAGGGAAAAGAGGAGACATGGGTACAGTTTTCCAAGAACAAGGTGATGAGGTGTAACAGAAACGAGGAGCATGACCTTAAAACTCCATCAGTCACGCCCTGCAGGACCGCAGGCGTTTCCGCGGATGTTTATTAAGAGAGCAGTTATCTCAAGTGCTGCTCATTCTTAAAATCTGCCGCTTATGATAGAGGGATATTAAACATAAAAAGCCAGGAAATGGGAGACAGAAGACCACAGAGAGAGGTTAAATGTTGGAGTGGACAATGAACACACTCATGTTCTCAACTAGATCACAAGCACAGTATTCACAGTTGCTTCTGTGTTTTGTTTTGATGTTTTAATTGATTTTCAGTTAGATAAAGGCGTATTCTTAAAATGTTCTGCATCATTTGTTATAGATCAAGGAATCCT
Source organism: Holocentrus rufus (assembly GCA_900302615.1). NCBI lineage: Eukaryota > Metazoa > Chordata > Actinopteri > Holocentriformes > Holocentridae > Holocentrus > Holocentrus rufus. The sequence goes on from OMLF01020206.1 coordinate 821, forward strand.
AGTGCAGGTTACAAGAGTTAGATATGGATACATGTAAGATAGACCATAAGTCAACAGTAAACAAAAATATTGTGTTGAAGTAAACAAAGGCAAGGCAGGCTGGTTTCAAATCATCAGTGTGCTGGAATAAGATAAGCCCTTGGTATAATTTTGTATCTTATCAATTGCTGGGATAAGTTCCTAAAAAAGGAGAAAATGTTTCACATTTAGTTCCAATCACAAAAATGCTCAAAAGGTCATTTCCCCAGTTACAAGTAATGGTGAGAATAAAAATAAAAAATATAAAAATAGGAAGCTGGGATGACTTTAGACATACTGCCCCATTTGATGTTATTTTTGAAACACGTACATCACCAAATTTCTTTTGATCATGTCATAACTTGATATGATAATATCATAACTTAAAAACAACAGCAGAACTCTGATAAGAGAAAGTGAAATGGTGGGAGGTGGGAGGTTGGGCATTTAAAGGAGCCTATAGGAAATACGCAAATGCCTCTCCTCTTGACACCAGGGAGTCTGTGATAGTGGACCCCATGTGAAGTGATGTGGTCATTATCTGTGTGCCAGAAAAGAGCAGGCCTTGAATCCTAATAGGATGGAATACATACTCTCAACAGGGCACCAAGAAGATTAGAAGAGAGACGCAGCTAGACTCTCGATGACCTGCACTAGAATGCCAATTAATAAAGTTTTGGGAAGGACAGGCAGTCTTTTTGGGTGGTTGTTACGTTTTCTAGGCTGAAACAGAGTCACTTGACACTCCACAAGAAACAGATAGCGTCAATCCAATTAATAAAGTCGTGAGGCAGAAGAAATGGGGGAAAACTGAGAGGTGGAAATTGATTGACAGCAACATGTTTGTTCATTTTCATCAGTTTAAGGGAGACAAGTTATTCAAGTATCTGGGCTTTTTTCAGTTATGACTTGAAAAAGCATTGCGATTTTAAAGAAGAGATGGTCTGATGTATCCTCATTAATAATTGACTAAAACCAAAGAGTTTCAAAACCTCACAAAGAGAGCCATACTCCACAGGGTCAAGCCTTCTCTGCATCTTTTGAGAAAACAGTTAGAGCTGCATCAGTGATATGAAGTAAACAGCAAAAAGTCCGTTTTTAATGAAATCTGAATGCTCTGGGGAGATACAGGTGTCAAATCTCCCTCATAATACCATAGAACAAAATTAGAATCACAAAACTGACAATGATCTGTAACTGTAACATCGTAGCATAGCCAAATCTTTGTCACTGCAGTGGTTAGTCTATAAGTAGAAGCTTTATATGCAACATGTAACTCATAACAGCCTTCAGTAAACATCCTTTGCTCCACTGAATCCATAGTCCTTGATCTTGGTTAAGATCAAAATGCTTCTGATTTCTGTGATCATTGCACAGCCAACCTGAACAAACTTGAAAGATCCAACTAAATTAAACTTATTTATCTAATCTTATCCACAAGGCCTGAAAATATCAGTGCTGTTTTTGATCTTGGTATTAATGACCACTGCTCTTTTGCCTGCGCAGGAGATATGAGAATGAAAAGAACATTTTGTAATTTAATGAAACATGAGGCATTTTACAAAACAAACCTTTATGCACAATCTCTACCATGACAAAGCTATCTCACACTCTATAAATCCCTGAGGCTGAATAGCATCTTTGTAAGTACTTGACAATTTTGGAATATAAAACAGATTCAATCCTTGGTTGCCTAACAAATTATTAATATTGTTTCAATCAAGAAAAAAGTTTAAATGCTGGCTAGCCACCCAGTGAACCTCTCTGCCTTCAGGCAGCTTAGAAACAAATGTTCTTCTTCTGCGAGGAAAGTCAAATCAGATATTACAATAACTCAACCACTAGTTCTTTTCATAAGCCTGCAAAGTTTTGGAAGGCAATCAACTGCATTAAAAATAAATGTATCACCCCCTCTTTCCTGCTCATGTAAGCTCTGGTGATTGTGAAAAAAAGAGAAGCACTGCCTTTAACAGGCCTTTAATTATGGCCAATCATCTCTTTGATAAGGACTGTGAGGATAACACGCCTCATAAGCAAAGGTCTTCTCTTTTAAGTGATTACACTGTAACCTTAGTCTTTGTTGTTTGACATCATCTTGAATTTTAAGTGCACTTGTTGCTATTGACTAAAAGTAATCAACTGGAGCAGACAGCTTAGGTCAAGTTTTAATTTTTATTTATTTCAAAGCATGCTTCTTATTTAATCAAGCAGTGCATAGAACAAATATCCAATCTGAATGCTGTTTCAGGAAAAATCCCAAAGTGTGAAAAGCTGCGCCCACTGCACAGAGGAGATACGAGTGGTCTCAATAGTTATTTCTCAAACTGGATTTAGGGCTAAACATAGTACTAACTCTACCACTTAACTGGTTATAAACGATGTTGTGACTGCTTTAGTAGTAAATATTGTGTAGCATGTTTGTAGACCTTTCTAAAACCTTTGATATACCTGATCATTTCAACTCTCACAAAAAATTAAAAATGTCATTTAACAACTTCCTACGAGATATAATATACTGTATCTCAATGATTAGTCCAGAAATACTTTTAATATACATTTCTTTGTTGATGATGCAGTTTTTTGCTGTTATGCTGATTTGCTACAACTGGCTATCAAAAACCTGCTGCTCACCTTAGATGTTCTACAAAAAGCACTTTTCACTCTCATACTTTGTTGAATACTGATAAATCTAGATATCTGTTATTCTGAAAAGCTGGACGTATTAATTGCAACAACTTTTAGATCAGTGCTCTTGTGTTTATGTTCTATAAACAGAACAATGTGGAAATGTGGAAACAATGTGTGCCTTTGATGGTTAATAACTTGCTGTTAAGAATGAAAGGGATATCCATTTCAACTCAAGACCTGAAGCTTCCCTCTAATGTAGGAATAACAATTGTAAGATGTGTTGATGATGAGCAATTCACGCGAGAGTAAAAAGTGTGACAACCAACCCCGGTCCAGATGATATTCCAGGTTATTTGTTTAGCACAAACCCAGGGAAGATGCTTTTAGATTCTGGGCTCTGAATACCTGGAATGAATCCATCTTCTCCATGATGCTTGATGCTTTGGTTGTGATTGGGCCTTTCAGGGATATGATCATCTACCTGATTACTTGTGAATGTTTTAGATTATATTTGATGAATGTTTTAATTGCGTCTTCCTCTAGTTTTTTGTGTTTTTTTATGTTTTCTGAGTTTTAAGGTTAAATAAAATCAGATGAAAAGTACTGGAGGGTAAGAGGGGAACAAAGTGGAACTGCTGCAACAAAATGAGAGCCAGAGTAAGAGGATCAAATAATATCCCCTTTCACAAAGCAAAACAAAAACAAAACAAAACAAGAAAGTACACGATCACAGAAAGGGATTAAGCTGGTATTACGGTTAGCCCCTCTGCTACGATAACAAGTGATGAACACACTGTCAATTCCAATTGACCTGAGAGTCCTGACTAGTTTGGCCTTGATGCAGGATTACATAAAGGATTCAAACCCAGGTTTTTCAGAGAGAGGAGATTTAGGAACAGCTAACGCGAACATCAACAGCTATCTGAATCATCAAGTATACAGGATTAGCGTCTGATGGCTCACTTTCCCGATGATGCATTTGAGGTGGGACAAAATCCCCCCAAAAACATGCACACATCACTTAGCTGTTGTTTTGTTTCTGTCAGGTCAGGAAATCATCCAGATTTTGTTACACTTTCTGATGCGAAGCACAGCAAGAGACATAAAACACGGGGAAGAGCAAGTTGTGTCTTTCCTTCTTGGCTCTCAGACAAACTGAACTGGAACAAATAAGGTTATTCCACAACAATAGTCAGTGGTAGACTCTGCCGTCCGTCTTAATATAAGTGACAGGAGAACTCTTTAATGGGCTGAACTTTTTTTCCTTCCATGTTCCTAGTATGTGTGGTAATGTGATCTGATGAGCTTTTCACAAAGCAACGGCTCCATACACTATACACTCACACGACAGTACAGTTCACTGCTTCTTTGTGTATTTATGAAGTATATACTGTTTTCTGTGCTTTGGTTCTCTCCGTTTGAATCTTTTCTATGACTGATGATGAAAGAAATGATGATGAAGAAAAAAACAACTGCAGAATGTGATCTACAAACTGTTATAAATGCAGAACCTACTCTTTAACACATTTTACAAATTTGGCTGCTTTCATGCAAAGACTTGAAAACAGCCCAAAAGGCAGTAAATCGGACCCAGAAACCTGTGTAAACAGTTTCATGCTGTACTTTGGGAACTTTGCCTACAAATCCAGTATGCAGAGCTCTAAAGAGCAGGAATTTAAATAGAATGGCCCTTTCTGCAGCGGTTACCAACTTAAGTGATCTAAGGTCGAATGTATTTCACCGCCTGTCTTATAACACACGGTCTAATGTGCCGTGGAAAAACGTGTCAGTGCCATTCCACCCCGCTATTTAGAATATGAATTGAAAACGTTTTCCAAGCGGACTCGTCTGACACAGAGTGGATCCTGCTTGCTCAGATAACAGGCTCCGAGGCAGCTGTTCCCCGGTCTCAACATTTCCTACTCCATGAGCCAACCTCTCCCAGCTGTTAACCTATCATGTGCTCAAAACACACACACACACACACAGTCACTCACACCCTCACTCTCTGTCCAGTGGAGAATGAAGGGGAACAGGGTACACAGGGACAGTGATGGGTGGTGCGGGTGGCAGTCATCAATGATAATAATGTCAGATTAGATGTGTTGTCATTATATTGGACTGAACCCTCAGCCCCACCCCAGATGCATCAGTAGTGACAGAGATATTGCATGCTTGGCACGCCAGCCACCACGGCGCTGCTCAGATCACAGAAAAATCTCACTCATTTCTCTCGGTTTGCTATGTACCATTGTGCTGTGGCGGGATTGCATCACTTCAAAGGCGTCCAGCCTCTCTGATGTTTGTCTTTAGCCCAGACTTCAGGTTCTGTGGCCCAGCAATGATTCCTATCCAAGTCTTGTAAATTTTGCATGCCTACATAATCCCTCAGGGAGAGTTTTAGTGTCCACTAGGAGATGCCCAATGAGGTGAGACATTCTCTCTTCATCCCTGCACCAAAAACAAAAACAATCTGCCAACATCACTGAGACAATAGTAATCGGTCATGTCTGAAGAAATCAAAACAGAGAGCCATAGCATGACTAGAATACCCTGCCATTTATAGTGATGTCATGGCCTCTCTTTGTCTTGCTTTCCATGTGCATGTTTCCAGGAGAAACACGCAAATGCATGTGTGCACGTGCAGCGCGTTGAATATGCTTGCACAACAAATAACAGAACGCATACTGCAATGTGTGGAGGCGGACTTGACTGGGGAGTCCATCTGCCCAAGGGGCCTCTAGGCATCTGGAGACTGTGTGTATGTGTGTGTGTGTGCATAGAGTATATGCATGCATACATATGTCCAAAACTACAGTCCAAATGTCATGTCGTGTTGTGCAGCCTGAATTTCTCCTAATGAAACAATCAGCCACGCTATTTTCATACATTACTGCTTCTTATGAAATGATGTCATTAGTGAAATAGGAATGAGACAGCATGTTATTGCAATTAACCAAAATAACTCACGATAATGAGACTGACATCTTGTTCAGTGGCTAATTCATAAGCAGGTAAATGTCCCTGCTAAGCTGGTAGCCTGCCAAGCAGGTTTTATGTTGCTTTGTATGCACCTTTATGTCTTTGCATTACATAACAAACAGCATTGGTGTGTTAGAATTGGTTTATCCACTGTTCTCTAATGCATGTGTGTGTGAAGCAGCATAGTAAATAATGCTGACTCAAAAACTGAGAGTTGGATGTATAAAGGAAATTCCACTTTTAAATACATCTGTGTTTAGTGGTTTAAATTGTTGATGTGATGTTTGCAACATTACAATCCGCAGTTGTTTGAAGTGATGGTTAGTTTGTTGTATTTTGCTTTGCAGGACTGTGCAGAAACAATACAATGATTTAAGACATTTCCATTAGATAATAAAACAGACGACGGCAACAGTCTTCAACTTTGACATTTCCATTAGTTTCAAGAAAGCCTGATGGAGGACGAGACTCAACAAAACCACATCTTTTCTGGAAAAAAAAGGCTCATCTTTACATCTTTCTTTAGTCTCCTGGCAGAGAGCTGGTTCAGTGACCTTCCTCACTGGCCTGGCAGTGATTTCCTCCCGGCACGTTCACTCCCACCTGACTGAATCTCCAGTTAATGCCATCAGCTGGATGACAGTACATGACTCTGTTAAAAAGAATGATGTCAGGGTGATATGAAATTAAACACATCTCTCAAATCCTTCATGTTTTGTTTGTGCAAAAAAGGGTAAGCATTGGCTAGACTACAGTGCTTATTTATAGTGCCTTCACATTATAAATAAGTTTGGGTTTTTTTTGTTTGTTTTTCCCCCAAGAGAGGCAATGAAAGCCTCTACTTTTGTTGAAATATTGTCCATTTGCTGTATTCATGGCAATGACCTTCAGATCTTTATTTTTATGAGAAGCCGATTGAAGGGACTGACACAAATTCACAGTTATGGTGTGAAAACTCATAGGCAAAGTTATAAATTCACAAAACACAGCTTTTACTTCTTTTTATTCAATAGATTGCGCTCACAAACTGACATGATTTGAAGAAAAAGAAGATGAAGCTGATGAAGTGTCCTGACTGACTTGAATGTGCATCTTTATGCCCACAGTTTAATGGCAATAGCAACATGGAGAGATGGGATTTAAAATTTTAATCAAACATGGAACAAAATGTACAGTAGCATGCCAGTGGTGTCTGTACTCTAATGTTTTTGTTTTGTTTTTGTACTAAGGGCATATTTTGTTCAAAGATCCCTCGGGGGATTGAACCTGTGACCTCGTGTAGAGTTTGAGGTCACCCTGCGAGGGTTAAAACTATTCATTAAGTTACGTACTCAGGCGTCAAAGGACACGCTGAGTTACTTTTGGGCTCGCTCCCTACAGAAGTGTCTCTTTTTGTGCGCATGTTTGTGTTACAAAAGAAGTCCCTCCTGTCTGGTTTGCTCTCCATGGTTGTGCTCAAGGGGCCGCTAATGTCTCCTTTGTGTAAAAGCATTAAGAGACAAGACCTGCCAAGAGACGACGGTTGTGTACTGTATGTGTGTGTGTGGGTGGATATGTGAGTATGTGCTTGCTGTGTGTGTGTGTGTGTGTGTGTGTTTGAGGATCTGCGTACACGTTTGTTTTTGTCTGTCTGGGTACAGTTTATGTGTGTCTATGCACTTTTATTTGTCTGAGTAATGTGTGTGTGTGTGTGTGTGTGTGCATGAGCCACACTTTCACCCACCTCTCTCCCCAGAGTTCCAGTGAGACACGCAGACTGCGCTGATCTGATCTGAAGTGGCACCTTTGCCAACTTAACACTGATGCAGCGGGGCGCCCCGGTGGATCACCGTGTACAGCGTGTACTCTGTACTTATGAGTGCAGGATCCAGCCCAGGCCCTTTGCTGCATGTCGTCCCCTGTCTCTCTGCCCTGTGCTTCCTGTCTGTCTCCACTCTAACTATCCGATAAAGCAAAATACCCAAAAAAAGTAATCTTTGAAAAAAAAACTGATGCACTACAGTAAATCCTGTCCAAATTCAGCGAGACACGAGCCTGTGCACCAACTGCAGGGCACACATCTCACTTCTCTCCACTTCTCTCCTCACTCCTGTGTTCACCCATTAGAGCTCCAGACCTTAATTGATTAGCTGCCTTCCTAGAATTAATCTGGAACAAAAGGCAAGTAAATGAATCATTAGGTCTTTTGGGGGAGCCACACAGTGGAACGTGATATTGTACTTTTTTTTTCATGATAATGTAATATATTATTACATAAAACAGCAATCATTAATTAAGTGGTGTAACTATTTTTTAATTATTACAATATCAGTTTGACAATGTTATTACATTGTCTGGCAATTTATTACACTAAAAGGTTTTGTTATGTTACCTGCCATTCATTAAATGATCAGTTGCTGCTGTGAAGAGGCTTTCACAGCACAGTTGAATAAGAGACTGAAAATAGAGCTGGGTGATATATCAATATTATATAAATATTCTGACACTAGACTTGATATCATGTGGAATTTTGGATGTTTTAATATCTTGATGTGGTGTAAATGTTGTCTTTTCCTGGTTTTAAGGTTCAGTTTCAGTTAAAAATATTGTGTTTGATATTGTATTATATTTTTTCCACATGCACTGCTACACAGAGAAGTAGTGCAGGTGGAGAAAGGCAAGAGTTACCCATAATGCACCATAATACAAGGATTGATTGCTGTCATTTGTCCGTAAATTGGGAGGGAGAAGACAAAAACACATTCAAAATAATTTACCTACTCAGTATCCTTTAGAGCAACCCCATTCTGTCAGGAGGGGAGAGTGTGTAATAGGAGGTTGGCAGCATGATTAGCCGTCCACTAGAGCATGAGCCTTCAGGAAACACGCAATAATGAAGCTAAATTTTTCTCTGGTTTTAGTATTTGACCGTCGCCATAATGTGATGGATGTAGAGTGAGAAGGACCCACATGAACTAGAAATAATTTGATATATTCTATAAGCATCCAAATGCAGCTTCCTTTCGGGGTGAGCCCAAACTGGTGCCATCAATTACTTCTGTATAACCATGAATGAAGAACTTAAAGTTAATAAAACCTGAGATTTTTTTTTTTTTTTTGAGAAAAAGCAAAGAATCAGAAAACGAGGTGAAACTAAACACAAACTGTATGGAATGCTAGCATGAGTAAATGTATGAAACCAAGTGACCTACCCAATGCAGAAATGCAGGGGGTTATAAGCAGTGTGTCTTAAAATCTGTTGTGGGAAACACAAAGCAACCAAATGTTTGGGCTGGAGGAGAGTTTGATGAATAAAGTATGGTTACAAAAAGCTGCAATTTTGAGTTGAGTGCAATTCTGGTTCTGACTCTGCATCCGTGGGTTGTGCATGTCTCTCTCTCTCTCTCTCTCTGTCTCTCTCTCTCTCTCTCTGCGTGTGTGTGTGCGCGTGTGGAACACTTAGCTTTCATAACTACATAGAGCCCATTACAGAGTTGAAGAGCAGAGCACAGGAAGTGAGAGAGGGAGAAGGAGAAAGAGCAAAAGTGAAAGAGAGAGAGAGAGAGAGAGAGAGAGAGAGAGAGATGATTTAGCTCTACTCCAAGGCATGAATTATGCAGTTGGGCCAGTCAGACGTGTAGCTGTGTATCTTTTATGAATGCCTTACAGAAGTGAAGCTAGTTGAGCTATCGCTACCTCCCACCATTCAGCCACTCAGTGAGGACGATAGAGACAGAAAGAGTGAAAGAAAGAGAGAGAGAGACAGAGAAAGAGAGAGAGGGTGGGCCTCTCAGAGGTTTCTGGAACGATCCTGGATAAAACCTGACATGTGAGGGCGACGCAGGAGAGAGAGTCCACTCCATCCTTCTTACACAGATTCTGCACTTCAAGGATTTCAAGACGATAGGTGGAGCAGTGTTCTCCTTCTTTCTCCCTCCTAACCCTGCAGAGGGCTTTACAAGAATCACGCTCCATCATAAGAATAAATACGGAAAGGGGCACCATCTGTTCCAATTTGAGTTGGACGCGGGGTCGTCGTGTTAAGCCCTGCAGATGGTGACCGATCAAAATCACTGGTGCTATAAGTAGCCACTCATTTCTCCAAGCATGATACCTCGTGATTTAAACAAGTCATGTACGAGAGCAGCACACTGCACCTCTGTCTGTGTGTGTGTGTGTGTGTGTGTGTGTGTGTGTGTTTGTGTGTGTCCAGGTGTCTTTGCATTGGCATGCAAGCAAGAGAGAGGG
>OMLF01020208.1:0-20551 GCA_900302615.1 Holocentrus rufus
CTGCAATCAAGACCAAGCGCACCATCCAGTTTGTGGACTGGTGTCCCACAGGCTTCAAGGTGGGCATCAACTACCAGCCTCCTACTGTGGTTCCTGGAGGAGACTTGGCCAAGGTGCAGAGGGCTGTGTGCATGCTGAGCAACACCACAGCCATCGCTGAGGCCTGGGCCCGTCTGGACCACAAGTTTGACCTCATGTACGCCAAGAGGGCCTTTGTCCACTGGTATGTAGGAGAGGGCATGGAGGAAGGAGAGTTCTCTGAGGCCAGAGAAGACATGGCTGCCCTGGAGAAGGATTATGAAGAGGTGGGCACTGACAGCATGGGAGAGGAGGATGAAGAAGGAGAAGAGTATTAAAAGGGCTCAAAATCATTTGTTTGCCATCACACATTCCAAAAGTTATCATGAGCATAATACATTCCTAGCAATATTCTGATAACCTGTGGTGGTGATATGACAGCATTATCAATAAAAAGTTGTCATGAACTTTTGTAATGAACTTTTGTGTGGTCATTCTTGTTCACTCCTAGCATTTAAAATGCAGCCTATTAGGCAAATATTTAAAAGCAAATTTACCATGAACTCACCAAAAATAAATATAAACATTAAAACTTAAAAAACAAAACAAAACAAAAAAAAACGAAAATGGGTGATAAACAATAGTGATCAGATATTATTACTTTTTAGTCGTAGTCTAGTATATTATTGGTATTAGTATTGTTATACAACTTCTTTTCATCCCCTTGGAAAAGTTGTATATTTAATCCCCAAACGTTTGATTGGTTGGAGGCTCTGTAACAATACACAGCAAGCTAGTGAAACAATGAATAATTAACTCCCTAAAGTCATATTACATACTGTGATTAGCCCCACAAGGATTTTGAAATTAAGTTAAACTGACTCCAACCCCACAACCATTTGATTGCAATTCCCAAATTATTAATCACAAATTATCTTGATGCTACTGATTCATTTATCAAGGAAATTTCAGTTCCTGCTTTCCTATTATCTGGCCATGTTGTCACGTTTGCGTTTCTCGGTCACCAGATGGCGGCAACGACCACTGACTGGTTTGTGTGAGATAGCTCAAGCCGCTGTTGCAGTATCTCTGGAAACATAAGGTTTGCCAGCGTTTTTTCACCCTATTAAAGCAGCCCTATTATCTGCCGGTCGAAACTGCCGACTCATAGGAGTAAAGAAAGATTAGACCAAACTTCCTACCGAAGAAAATCAACCGAGCCCCAGCGGCCTTAAGGTAGTCATTGGCTAACTATCCTCCTGTCACATGAATCATAGGCAATCATCATGCAAACCTGAGAAAGGCTGAAACTGTTAAGATGATTTGCAATATGGAGGAACAAAAACCTGTTTTTTCTAACATATTTAAAGTGAGATCAAATAAAACTTACGGACTTCAAAAGCTGATGGCCTACACACATTTATGGCTTTATTAGCTTTATTAATAATGCCTCATTCACTTTATTTGTGTAATGATTATAATGACTCACAGTTTGCGCTATTCAAAAGTGGGTTTAGTGACTTGCACTATGGTGTCAGACTATCCTTATTGTATTCTTGCAATTTATCTCTGGGACAGAAGTTCGTTCGTTTTTAAACCGTATAGTGCCTGTATGTATTTAATGTCCTAATAAGCAGTTCCTTTTTAAACGAATATATGATTTATAAAGGAAATTATTTTGAATCCACAGGCATTGCGATGCCTCTGAACAGAACCGAATATGTGGATGTCTATTCTAAATGGGTAGCGTAATATAGCCTAATCCTTGATTTATACACTGTCAGCAGAAGCCTTAAGTTGGTAGTTATATGATAAGCCATATTATCACAGAGCAACAGGCAGACATGCAGAGCGGGCGTGGTGACGTTTCCAAACACTGGCATGTTCTAGACTAGACCACGGACTAGACGCTCTATTTTTTCTCTCAGCTGATGATGACGTAGCTTGTCCAGCTTAAGCTAGGAGAAGGACGAAGGGGCTGACTGTCAGGTTAGATGATCTCGGGGGGACAGGCCTCAGAGGCAAAAAGGCAAATACCTTGCCACAGCTTTTAGTTTGAACACTGTTTTTCTCTGGGACGGTGGACAGGCTGATTGTGTAAACGAGAAGGGGGCTTGTTTGTCCGTGCGACTATCACGAAGAGAGGGAGGCGCATACCGGAGGTACTACTACAATAACACTATTCGTTCTCGCTCCAACCCGGGGCAACAGAGGACCAAACTGCCCACTGATTCTTCCAAAAGATTTAAACGGTAGGTTGATAACGTATACTTGCAATGACAATTTGTAAATACTGCTGGCCTACAATTAACAACAGCTACTAACGTGGTCTGCATCTGTTTTTGTTTAGGTGCACTGCTTCACCATATTTGGAAATGTTTTTATTTGATGTTGTGTAGTGTAAAGACACATAGGCTATTCTACACCCGATGACCGTGTGCGCGCGTGCGTATCTGCGTGCATGTGCATCGTCTGTGTATATAAGCCATGTGTCACAGCAGCAGCTGTCAGATGGCATGGCAGAATGCTCAAGTTGGAAATAACAGTAATACCGCATGTCCCGCACAGTGCGAGCGCATGGCTGCTCCCGGGGGGTGTAGAGGCCTGGGGTGGACAGAGCCCGGTTTAGTTTGGTTTAGTTTAGCACAGTTTGGAATTCCCCTCTGGCTCTGAAACTGTCGCAGTCCACTAATGAGATTGGCATGGGTGGGTGAATGCTGACACAGGGCTACTCTTAACTGTGGGCCAGCTTACTGGAACTACTGGGACTATTTCTAGAAAGATAGTCCCAGTTCCGACAGTTTTATGGCACAGTCATAAGCCTTTCAGACCAAATACGGCATTAATAGCATGCATGCATATCAAAATCGCCAACTATGTGTCTACCTCTAGATTCTTGTACCGTTTAATAATACATATTACATATTATTCAATAATGCATTTACTAATTTGTTGCCCTCAGAATGCCAGAATAATGCCATCCAATTTGTCTCAAAGGTCAGCTAAAAAGTCCCCAGAAAGTTTATTTTGAAATGCTTATGTACAACATAATCAGTAAAAAAGTATATGGGGGTAAATTTCAGCAAAACAAATGATGAAGAAAATGAAATACTTAACTAGAGGATATTTTCGCACAACCTCTAAACAGAGTTGGATATTTACTGCTGAGACAGAAACTTCTAAGTTCTCCACTTTGATTCAGTATCCAAAAAAGGGAAGGATGCAACTAGGGCTATGTATTTACTTTATTTGCTGGTCAGAATGATAAGCAACTATATTTATATATGGCCATCCTCACAGAATGGAATGTTAGGTTCTATGTGACCGCATTGTTACTGTTTAGAATTTTTGTCTTAAATAAATACTGAGCATCCTGCTGCTCCTCTTCCTTTTTTGGATTTTTGGGAAATAGCATATAAATCAGGGGTTACCAAACTTCGAGGGGGGGAAAAAAAGGAATAAATTACCAGGGACGCTGCTATTTATTTACAAACTACATGTAGGTCCCTCATTCTGAAATAACAGAAGTCAGAATGCTATTATTGCCCAATAAGGCGAGTATTCAAGAGAAAATTTAGTTGTGTTTACCTGGTGTTTGTTGCTGTTGCTGTTAGCAAGAGGTGGTGTGGTGAGGAGAGGAGGCGAGCGACATGGTGGATTATTATGAGGTCCTGGGAGTGTCCAGAACAGCCTCTCAGGATGACATCAAGAAGGCGTGAGTACACCTGGGGTCTCGGTGACTCTTTATGATCTTAAAGCAGCATTTTGTTTTAGTATTTGATGCACTTCAGATGTAAATATTCTTTGAAATATAACATTTTAAACTGTGTTTATATGGTAAATTGTAATATATAATGCCTGTACCTGTCCATATCTATTTCTGTGTTTTTGTGTTGGTGTGGGTTCAGATACAGGAAGCAGGCCCTGAGATGGCATCCAGACAAAAACCCAGATAACAAGGAAGAAGCAGAGAGAAAGTTCAAAGAAGTGGCCGAGGCCTATGAAGTCCTGTCTGACAGTAAGTTAGCACAGTGTGTATGTATACATCTGTATGTGTGTATATGAGAGAGAGATGTACATCTGTAAGGTCTGATTCCATCATTGAGTCATACTCTGCTTCCGTCCTGCAGAAAGTAAACGTGAAGAATACGACAACTATGGAAATCCCAGAATGCGACACAGAGGTAAAAAAAAAAAAAAAGGACTCAGCTGTCACATATTTAGCCATAGATGAAGTCTTCAGTTTTTATATCCTTGCTGCCTAATAATTCTAATACAGTACTGATGCAGGGCATATGAAAGACAGTGGCTTCTCTTAGGTAACTTAAATTACAGAACTGACAAAGTGTGTAAGTTTCTTATGGTTATTCTGTTACTCTCCCCTTCTTTTCCTCTCCCTCAATTTTTCCTCAATCTTCCTTTGGCCATGTCTTCTCTCTATTCCCTTCTCTTTCTCTTCCTCTTTCTTCCCCTCACGTCTTTCCTCCTCCCTCTCTCCACATTCTCCTTTCTCCTCAACTCTTTGTACATTTCTTTCCGTTCTCCCTCTCTCCCTTCTACCCATTTCTCCACACCTTCCTCCCCATCCCCTCGTCTCACCCCACCATCATCACCACCATTCATTTACCAGGTTCCTCCAGCTCTCCGACAGATTTTTCATCAGATTTCCCAGAATTCACCTTCACATTCCGCAGCCCAGACGAAGTGTTCAGAGAGTTCTTCGGCGGCCAGGATCCTTTTGCTAGTTTCTTTGGTAAGTCTGACACAATATGTATTCAGGCTTCGACCATTTTATGGATATGAACAGGCCCAGGAACACTCGCAAAAATGCCTTAACTATAATTTAGTTAAGAATTAAACTTTTTGCTATGCATTTGGTCAGATGATTTCAAGGGATAAAAGGGTTTCTCGATCCTATTTGGAAAGTCAGTGGTGCATCAGTCCATGCATTCATTTGTAGAGCAAGAGTTACATCATACAGTAATAGAGTTCATCAAAAGAGAAGATCCCATTGTTTAACTCTGTGCTAACTTCATTGGTAAATCTCATAAGGACTCATTACTTTATTTTTCCCATCAGTCATATGGCATTGATTACTCTCTGCGATTATTTCTCTCTTCTGTTCCTTCAGATGACTTCTCCTCCTTTGGAGGGATCCACAGTCATGGTTTCCATGGCCACCAAAGCTCCTCCTCTCGCCTCGGCCCTAGTCGGTTCTTCTCTTTCCCTTCAACAGGAGGTAAACAGTCGCACATCAATAATGTTAAATGGACATTGTTGCTGTGTAATTAGGCTAGTTCATGATATTAGATGTAGCAGCCCCAAAGATCTGCATCATGTGGTTTCAGTTTGGGAGTTTGTGCGCAGGTCTGATTCCCTGTGAGGATTCCTTGCAGGAGACAATACTGGCAAATTACACAACACAAGCAGCTGGGGAAGACAGGCTCTGTATTATACAGCTCTTGTCTTCTGCTCAAGTTTGTTTACACAGTACTTTGAACTAACAGGACTGTCACAAAGAGATTTACAGAAAACAAAAGACCCCCAAAAACTGATAAAGAGGATAGTAGAAAGCACATCATAAACTTATGTTAACCTTAACCTTATGTTTGTGTGTGTGTATATCTGTTTTTTAATGATACCTAATGCTGTTGAAATAATTCTCTTCTCTTCTCTTCTCTTCTCTTCTCTTCTCTTCTCTTCTCTTCTCTTCTCTTCTCTTCTCTTCTCTTCTCCTCCCTAGTTGAGTTTACCTCCTTCTCCTCTTCCCTGGGGGGTCTTGATGGGATGAGCAGCATGGGAGGAGGGAATTTCAAATCTGTTTCCACCTCCACTCGCATTGTGAATGGAAAACGTACCACCACCAAGAAGTACGTAATGTCTGTCCTACCAAAGTCACTCAAGCTGGACGCGTAATGTTTGTAAATACATTTTACGATTTGTTTTAACCCAGTTTAGGACCACATGAGCTATCACTTTAGCCCTCATAATGTCAGTGCCAGTTGTATACAGTCCTTTTTGCTTTTTGGTATTTAAGTTGTTGATGGTGCTTATATTATTCGATGATTTATATTAACTGAGGCATTGCATTTAGTGATACGTTTATACACTGTTTTTTTATGAGATTAAGTATGTACTCATGAAATCCTGTTATCATGCACTGCAGATTGGTAAGAGAACAAGTACAGGGGATAGCAATGCAGTACAAGAGTTATGTAGGCATTTTTAATAACAAAATGTATGTATGTCTGTGTATGTGTCTGCCTTATAGGATAAAGGAGAATGGGCAGGAAAGAACGGAGATTGAGGAGGATGGGGTGCTAAAGAGTGTCCTTATTAATGGTAAATTCACACCCTGAAAAAAAATAGAAGAAAAGAAAGGGTTGGAAAATATGGTCTTATTGTATACTGTTTGCCTGGCTTCCACTTTATTCAAATTAGTATTGTCCCAGTACCTAAAATTTCAATACTGCTTATACCATTTCAAAGGAACAAGTTCAATATTGAATATTTTGAATATTTAACATGTCATCCAATCGTATTCAGTTTGCTGAAAAGATGACAGCAGTGTCAAACATTACACCACATATTTAACCGAATCCAGTTAAACTGGTTCACAAAACTATTTGACTTACAGAACTAACAGTGATAGGCACTGCTAAAAAAACCCCACTAGCGTCACTCCCATTCGGCTATGAGAGATATACTGTACATAAAAGATCTACAAGGTCTACAAGGTCTACAATAAATTAAGTTTGCTAACCATCCATCTAACATTTGCCAACACAGATTATTTGGACTGGGTAGCCTATCAAGTTAGCATACTTGTCTATATATTTTGGGCAAACTGACTCACATGATAGCATCATGCTCTGTAGGCTCCTGTTAGCATAAAGCCACAATATGTACAGTATTATAAGCAATGTTATTGCCTAAATTAGTGACAAAGTTAGAAGCTTTTCTGTTGCTGTTAACATGCATTAATGGAGGCCCAGTAACCATTCAGCTGCAAAGGGGAAGAAAAATGTCCTTAATGTCCATGTCCTCTAGTATATTGACAAAAATGTCTAATCTGATAGTACATGTTCTATAAAGAGCTGATATAGTGTCTGATGGCGTATGAAAAAAAGGTACATTTAGGGAAATGATGTCTCTGGGAACACAGGACCTTGGGAATATACTGTAAATATGCTCCAACCATGTCATGTGACTTCCTCTGAGGTGCAGGGGCCATACAGTACATAGAAGTTTTAAAGCTAAAAAGTTAGGTGCAGCTCAGAGTGAAAAGGCCCGAAAAGATGAGAAAGATGAAGAGGAAGGGATGAAAGCCAGAATATTTTGTCAGAGAGTACAGTTTTTACTAGGATGGGAACGGTTTACTGGTGAGTTGATCTGAACACACACACACACACCTGTGTTGTTGTGTTGCTCCTAGGTGTGGAGGATGAGATGGCCCTTGCTCTGGAGCTGAGCCGACGAGAGCAACAGCCCCATCCGTCACCTCCTAAGCCACGCCTCCAACAATCCAGACCGCCCACTGAGCCCGACAGATCACGCCCCAATGCTCATTCTTCAGCGACATGCCGATCATTTAGCTCCGCCCCTTACTTCCACTACGGGGATGTGGGGGGAGGCAGCGATGATGACGAAGACGATGAAGATCTCCAGATGGCGTTGGCGTGCAGCCTGTCAGAAATGGAGGCCCAGCAGAGAGCAGCTGCAACCACGGCAACCGACTTCATCTCAGGTGCTGGGGGTGGGATCAGAGTCATGATTGACAGAACTGGGGGCCACAGAGGAGGTGTGGTTTTCAAGTCTAAGAACTTAAGTGGTGCTTATAGCCCAAAGGTTGGAAAAGAGGAGAGAGGTGAACAGGGGCAGTTTGAGAGTGGGGTTAAGGGGAAAATAGTTCATGGAGGTAAGTTGGGGAAGGAGGGGGAGGTAGTTGTGGGTCAACATGTTGGGGAGCGCGCTGACGGTAGCCCCTCACTTCCTCAGTCATCCACTACTGCCAATACTACGCCATTAAGCCAGTACAATGACGAAAATGAGCCTGCTGTACAAAATAATGGTAGTGTGAAAAAGAAAATGAAGTGTGGATGTATTGTATGCTGAGATGTGTGTGCGTGTGCGTGTGCGTGTGTGTGTGTGTGTATTTGTATGGGAGCGTGGATGAGATGTGTTATTCATTATAATACCTCAGTTTCCTGCCTGCAGCCTTGTAATTTGTTTGTCAGACTGCTAATTTGGGGGCAGTGCCTCAGCTGAGTGCAAGGCTTTTATATACTGATCACATCTCTAATCTATAAAAAGGAATTGTGAGTCAGCTTTGACAGGGAAAGTGTTAACACTCTGGTGATTTTGGCTGGTTTTCCTTGTTGCATTGCCAAATCCACATATTTCCACATACTCTGCCTAAACACCCAGAAGCTTAGATTGTCTTTTTTTTGCTTTTGTTTTTTTTGTGCATGCTAGACAATATAGAGCATTGTCTTAAAATATATATTTGCCAAAAACAGAGTTTGCTGAGATTGCAGAGTGGGAAATGTTTGAAAAGGGGTTTAAATGTAGCAAAACTCAGCGTATTGAAGTGCGTCAAATCTAATGCTTTTTTGTGCATGTGTATGTGAGTGTTTGTGTGTGTGATTTTGGGTCAGTTCAGACCTTGCTATGGAATTTTCTCGTACAGACTCGGTCCTTGTTCTCTCTGGCAAAGGGAATGAGTCAGGCTTATGTAATTGTAGAGTCGCTCAGTTGCCCAGCTCAGTGTTAGTGAAACAATAGATCAAAATCCAAATTAGGTCACAGGTCTTTGTCTAGTGGATCTCAGCTCATGGCAAGCATACTAATTTAATAGTCCTCACTCCCTGGTTGAGACTAAACTTAACTTTAGTTTAAGTTCATGTATACATGTATATAACAAAACAGAGTGTCTGTGGAGCACATACAGGCAGGCCGGTATCCTGGCCTGAAATCTAAAGGCTGTAGTGAAATGTTGCACATACAGTACATACAGGATCCCAGGACAGAGTTGCTCTATCAGAATAGCCCAGCTTTTGTAATGGCATGAATGGGAACAATTTGGAAAGTGATTTTAATGTCATATCACCACTACTAACATGCGCTATATTGGCTTTAATGTAATGCTCTTAAAAGATCAGTCAGAATGCAAAATGAGCTATTGTCCCGTTTTGTTTTGCATTTCTGCACGATATCAATACCAGTTTTATTGAAACTGGTGGGACTAAAATTCTCAAATTTGAGTGCCTTTATTAAAAAGAATCCTCAGCGCAAACTACTGATTTGCCAGTAGCTTGCTTTTGGTTGAAGGTCTACCGATTTTTGCTTAGATTTTAGATCAAAGTGTTTGGTGAAAGCACTTTATAGAGTTCAAACAAGAGGCTTTGTGCAAACAAAGCTCACTGTAGAGCAATATCCTTAACAGGGTATTATGATTGATGGTAAAGCACATTTGCATATAATTATGATACAAATCTTTTATACTTTTCATCCTTTTGGTGCCTTTGTGGGTCTGTTTACAGTGCTTTTCAATGCTTACAGTGCCACTGTGGATGTGCCAAGTCATAAAAAGAAAGTCTGTATAAAAGTATGTATTTTTGTCAACCTACAGTGCCAATTGGGCTTAGCTTGGTTTGGGAGTATCCTTTACTTGTACTGGATGTTATTACTCCTATCTATGACAGCTTATGGCAGCCGTCTTGCATCCTTCCCTGTATATATTCTGTTAGTTAAACAAGTGGACGCAAATAAGGCCACATGCCAAGAAAGCTCAGTCCATAGTATTTGATGTTTTTGTTGAATGTGCCCTTGTTTACTGAAGAGGGGGCAGCTTTTCTGCTAACTCCTAACTCCTACTATTGCAGCTGTTAGGGAATGATGACCTTACACCTTTTGGTTCAGGTGGGAGGTCAGGTAGAAGAGAGTTGTTCACTGAGCAGCTCTACTGGGGTTTTACAGACTCTTGTTGAATTAGAGAGCCAAGTGTGAGTGTGTACAGTAGTAACCCCCAGGTTGTGGGTGAAAATAAGAATGTATTTCCTGATTAAATAAGAGATTTAAAATAAATGTAGACACACCTCCAATCAGCGAGCAAGCCTTAAAAGAACAGTTCACCCAAAGGCAGACAAGATCTATCCTTCCAGATAATTTATATGTGATTTGGTGAGGTTTCCAGTCTGTCATTTATTCACCTCCAGTAAGTACTAACTAAGTAACTATTGGCATGAATGGACATGGAAGATTGCTGCAGACTGGACTGACTTTGAGTGGGATTGACTAAAAATATTTGTACATTGGTACAAAATTGTATTGTTAAATTATTCAACTTTGTCATCCAGTTACAAGTAGTGGTTTCAAATGACCACAACAATGTAAATGGGTCAAGTGTGTCATTGAAACTGCAGGTACGGGGGTTTGTTTGCTTGTATCCATGAAATAGTGGGTACCCCATCAACAAAAGGCACCACATTAAATAGCTTTAGATGCCAAAATGGGTTTGTTTATATATTGAGCTCCTTGCCCAAAAAATATATGTGCACAGTCCTGGTAATGTGGGTGGAAAAAAACTCTGTGCCACACTGCTATGGTGGAAAGCTGCTCAGCTCATCTCTGTATTGTGAGGAAGGTGAATGTGTGTGTGTAGAGAGAGAGAGAGAGAGAGAGAGAGAGAGAGAGAAAGAGAGAGGAGGAGGGTTAGACAAACTCTTCGACCCTGCTGAATGTTGAGTAAGGGTTACCATGGCGTTGCTGGATAGAAACCAAACTGTCTGCTGCGCTACAGACGTACACACATACGCAAACACACACACACACGCACACAGTGGAACACTAACAACTGTCTGAATGAATGACTGTTTTCAGTGGAGTAGATAATATGATGTGAGTTTATGATATCACTGGGAGTGCATCTTACAGAGGACAGTGAAACGAAAGCTTTGATGAGACTGGATGTGGAAACACATGTCATCTAACGAGATAGGAGTTAAATGAAATATAGAAAAATCACTCTCTCCATAGGAAAAGTTTTAAAGGATTTGTTGTCATATTCGTAGAATAAAGATAAGATCAACAGGAAGGCCTGTTAGTGCCACAACGTAAAGATGTTAAAAAATACTGCTGCCAGTAATATATTTTAAACTTGTTTATTTTTGCGATTGTATAAGGACTCAAGGAACTTACGGAATCCAACATCTTATTGGCAGTGTCACTTTTTTGTGCAATTATTATACTGTTTACAGACCTAGCTAAATCTGTTATTTGAAATGGTTTTCATATGTTTTTCATGAGTGCTTAATTCAATTATTTTTTTATTTTTTTATTTTTTTATTTTTTATCAGTTTAATCGGTCATCACTGGCAAAAATCAAGCAGAACATACAGATACTTTATATCAACTCAAATGAATTTGTCTTTGGTCTGTTTATTCAAGAGAGATTTATCATTTCTCCTTCCTAAGCTCTTATTGCTGTGTGGAGAGAGCAAGGGAGTGTGCGAGAGAGAGAAAGAAAGAGAGAGAGAAAGAGAGAGAGAGATGGAGAGGTTTTCTGAGAATTATATTTCAGCGTGTTATAATTGTACTACATTGACCTGCCTTGTGTGATTGTCTTTTTTTCTCTCTCAAATTGTTAAAAGGGAAATAACAATAAAAATTCACCCAAAAGAAGAGTTGGGATATTTGATTTTTTTTTAACGTGGCCGAAAAATGTTATTATGCATTTTTCCAATAATTGACAATATTTTCTGTTAATAACAATAATAAATATAGCCGCAAGCGGCAATTTGCAGGTTCAACCCTCTCCACACTTAATGGAAGGAAGCAGCTCAAATGGCCAAAAATAAAGCCGCAAGCAGCAAAAAGCAGGCTTCACTTCAGCTGGTTTGATTCTGTTCAGAGAAGGAGCGAGACCAATCGCAGGCTTGTTTCATTAGTACAGTGTATGCAGCAAAAATACTCTAAATTCCACAAAGATGTCCATATAGGAAATCACATCTTGACTATATAGTAAATGCATTGAGGGGCTCATTGATGAAAGTTTGTAAGAAGAGAGAAAAAGAACCTGAGATTTAAGATTTTCATTGGCAGTGACGGCGTCCTTGTATTTATTGTGCACATCACAAATAAAGAACGTAAACTGAAACATAAAGATACTTTTGAAGACAGTAATTGTGCATTTTTATAATTATTAATTAAAATATGTTCACCATGATTAATTAAAAAAATGGTATCACTAATCCACAGAAAATTGTTTTTATAAATTTAATGAAAAATTGCAGGTTAATGGTGAGTTGTTTTACAGACATGAGATATAGGTTAGTCGAGGCAAAGCAAAAAAACAACAAAAAAATGCAAGTACCAGTCAGAATAAGTGAAACAAACAGGAAGGCAACAGGCAAGGAACTAGTGGCTAGAGGCATGGACAAAGTTCAACAGTGTGGTCCAGGATGAGTGGGAAAGCAGGGCTTTTACCCTGGGCTGATTGGGAATGAGTGGCACCTGTTGCTTCTATGTGCAGACTGACTACTCTGTCCTGCCCCTTCAGGGTTTGAACCCTAATGATAGCATTTTTGGAGGAAAACAGACTTCTACTGTAATGCTGCTTGCTTTCTTTCATCCTCAATACCTTCTCTCTATTTTCTGTTCTCTCTGGATCTCTTAAAGCTCTAACAACTGATACACACCATTTTGAGGCAATGCAGAGGATCTGCTTAAACAATAACGGCAAACAGAACTCATTCATTGGCAATACTTGGCATTGGCCCATCTGTCTTTGCCAGTTGATTATTGCAAGCTTGCCTATCTCTTGTCTGTCCACCTCTCTACCTGCAGGCCTCTCCTGTCATCTTTTCCATGCAGTTGTAGGACAGTGGGTTTATGAAACAGTCTGATTTGATCAACTTTTTTTGCTCCAGGATCATTTTTGCAGCTAACAGAGCAAAGACTGGATCGTGACTAGACAGTGGAGATCCAATCTTTGAGAAACACTGCTCTAGGCAGTTGCAAGCTTGCTGGTCATCTACCATGTCATGCTTTTGTGAGAATAGTTTCCTAAAATTATCTTGGAACTAAAGGCAGACAAAAAACAGGATTTTTCCAGAATAAACCAGCACTGAGAAGATTAGATCTGGGCTAAAAACCAGATCTTCTTTTTCTCTTTATGCCCAGCGGAAGATCTTGTGAATGTGGTGATGTGGAATACAGTTATTTAGTGTAGTCAAGTGAAAAAATATCTGTCAGTAATGTGACATGATTTCAATTTCAATTCAAACTAGCTTGTTTCAAGAATCAGATTGAATTAAGTGACATTGTTTTGATACTTCCAAAGGCTTTATGTGAAGATACTGTGACTTGTCTTGGGATAATCTCTTAAAATCAAAGTGAAGGGAAATGGAGTAAAAGTTAAGAGAGACGTTTAACCCTCGTGAGACCACATATTGACACTGATTCATTGTAGCACACAGATTTCTTACATTTTTGACGACAATTCATATTTACCTGGTCGCTGTTGCTTTAATTACCATTTTTTTTTATCTTTAGGCTTTGCTGGTATCAATTTTTTCCAATTTAACCATTTGTCACGCCCTGAGCAATGATGCTCTTTTTGTCTCAAAGAGTAAAAAGATGTCCTTATCATATCAGACAGAACAATTTTTAGTAAACTAATGTTTTTTAAAGTGAAAATTGCACAGGTGAAAAACTAGTAATATGTTAATGTAATTTACGTTACAAAATGATTTCTTTTTTTCTTCTGTGGTGGTGTCTGTCTTACACTTCCTACTTCCTGTTTCAGACTCAGACTTCCAGGCCTTCACAGGCTAACCTGATTGCCTCATGCTGCTCTGTGCCCTAACCGCTGCCCCGAGGTAAAGAACCAATCTGAACCAGTTTGTCAGTCACTCTTCCCCCTGTCCCTCACCTCAAGCTCCTTCTAGATCAGAGGATGTCCAAAAGCCCAAAGTAACACTTTCACTTAGGGATAACATTTGTAGGGATAACATTGTGGTGTGCCACCAGTCTTAACTGTCCCTTTTCCCACTGCAATGTTGCTGACTTCTTCTAGTATTGTTTCTATTGATTCGAGGGCAATAATTCTCTACATGTACAAACTAGGATGGCAGAAACAGTACAGCACGTACCAGAATGAGGTATTTAATCCTGGAAAACACAGCAGTGCGATTTCAGTCATTGATATACTTTTACATTTACTTATTTCCTGCAATGCTTCAACACTTAGTACTTTGTACGTGGAAACAGACAAAAATATCCCTACCTTTGAAACACCTCATTTACTAATTTTGGTCTATTTTAAGAAGTGGTTTACACCTATTTGTCATCATTGATAAAGTGTAGCATATCACTTTTTAGAGGCACCTGTTTGTAATGTGTTTCTTTGCAGCTCTTGCTGTAGTAATGTTGATGATTATCCTTGTACATCTACTTCCACAGGTCAAAGGTCAATCCCCCATGACGCACTTGTCTCTCTGCCCACCTGGCTTCTACCTGCTGAATGACACTTTAAAAAGTTTTATTTGAAAATGAAAAAAAACAAAGAAAGAAGAAGAGGAAAAACTGAATCAAAGATACATGATGTATTTTTTATGTACTGTATGTGTATGTGTGCAAGTGTGTGTGTGTATATAGCTTATACTGGAAAGAAAGACTGGAATCTTTTATTTTAAAACTCACAGACACAACAGTTCTAATCATCTCTGCATTAAATAATGATGTTTCAACTGCATTTTAACTAATTTTCTTCCGTGGAAACAGCTGACATACAGGATCAATACCACACAACTGCCTGTTGTAAGAAATCTTTATGCACAGTACAAAGTACAAATGTCCCTAAAAGTGAACCCCAACGCAGAAGGCAAAAAGAAAATGTTCTTGAATCGTAAAGCAAGGGAGGAAAAGCTTTTCCTGCTGACTCACTGTGTATCACAGCTACAGCTGAAAATAGTTTTTTGAGGCAAAAACAAGGCACCTCCAGTGCTGCTGGAGGTCAAAACTACGATATTTGAAGCAGTCAAACATGAAACTATTGGGACACAATGCTAAAATTTGGGTTCATCATGGTTGACACATCTAGAGTGTTAATACTGATTACAAATATGAAAAACAGGCAACCCCCAAACCCCCATAAATAACCCTAGCCTCACTCTTAAGTAATGCTGTAAACTTAGATTTTGTTTTGTAATTTCCTTACAAGAAAATGCAGAGCATCTATTTGGCAATCCAACGGTACTGAAAGGTGAAATTCCTCAGTTAGGAAATAAAAATACTCAAAGCCTTTATATGCTGCATCACATCACAAATTTATTCAGGTTAAGTCAAAAATACATTTTTATAGTTATTTTCTATCTGTCTGCTACATGAAATAAACACACAATCATCTGGGTGAATTATATACATTAATCACAATGTTGTACACTGGAGGACTCAAGGACAGAACTCAGAACTGTGTGTGTGTGCATGTGTGTGTGATAAAGAAAGACAGAGAGACTGAGAGAAGAGAGGACTTGGTCATCAGTGTACAGTGTAGGTCGGTTACAAAATGATCACCGCTAAAGCAAACAATCATGTTGTCAAGGCGTGGACAAGCCTCAGGAATAGAAACCTGCTAAAAATCAATGCAAACACTAGAGGACAGTAGCACACAGTATTCAAGTGGCAACATAACACCACACTCGCAGAATTAGAATGGATAGAAACTTCCCTGTGCATCAACAAGATGGCTGCCTTAAAAATTTGGTAAACCCCTTAAGGGATTAAACATTAATTTGCAGAAATGGCAAATTGGCAAAACAATGGCTAAATGCATTGTTTGCCTTGGTGGCAAATGTACCAGCCACAGAACTTGAATGGATTCAATCCATTCAATCCATTTAAGTTCTTTGGTACTAGCTCTCATCTCAGGGACAATAGTATCATGCACAACTAAGCCTTCTTAAGTGGACTAGCCAAGCAGTGACCATTTGAGAATGTCACGTTAGATATGCTGGTCATGGTATCATGTTCAACCAAATGGGCACTGCATGCAGTACATGCACAGATGGAGTAACACTAGCTGTAATTTTGTAATAAGGAATGTCTGTTCTATCCTCTCCGGTTCTATGAGCACACAGCTTCCTGTGATGTGACAATCAGGCAAAAGCTGATGTGGAAATTATGGCCAGATTCACATAGGCACAATATATCAGATTTTATCTTTTTTAATTATTTCAGTCCAGATCCGATTGCCTCATGCTTATCTAAATGGAGAAATTTAGACTTCAAATGAAGAGATCAGACCTGTTCCATGAAGGGATTAAAGGCCAGGCATTCTGTTCCTATTTACATCCTGCCAAAAATTATTTAATGACTTTCAGAAAATTAAATACGTCCCAAAAATCAGGTACAGTAGATGGGAAACTACTTTGTGCTGAAAACAAGAGCAGTGACTGTTGAGCTTGTTCTGCTGCGTTGGGCAGAACAAATTCATATTTACAGTGATGGCCAAGCATACATGACTTGATCATGTGCATGTATGTATGAGTGTGTATATGTATGCATGTGTGTGCGCGCGCAAGTGTTTGTCCCCTCGGGTGCTGTAGCTCACTGTGGCAGGGCCTTCAGGATGGCATTCACCTCCTCGGCCACCGCTGTCAGGGCAAACTCAAACTGGTCCTGATCAGGAAGAGGAGGGGGGAGGGAGGAGAATGACAAAGCGAGTGTTAGGAGGGGAAAAAAAAGAGGAGAGAAAAATGTGAGAGTGGGAGGAAGGAGAGAAAGAGGGAGAGAGAGGACAGAGCCGGAGAGTTATGGTGGTTGTCCAACCTAGATATCAGGGAAGTGCTCAAACAGCACACGCACAGACAGATGGCTAGTAGTGGATAATCTCATTTATTAATAGGATATTCCAATCTCTTCACACACACACACACACATACACACACAGAGTGGAGGTACCTTGGTGCGGACCAGGCCAGGTCTCTGGTCTCTGATGTGCTCCAGTGTGGCAGCAATGTCTATCTCTTTCACTCCTAACAGCAAAAACAACAACAGGATCAGGATCAACATCATCAGATCAATCAGATAATTAGAGGCGATCTATTTGCTTCTATCTTGCTGCTCTGGGACATTTAAGAGCCTTGTGTCTTTATAAAATGAACCTGAATGTTTCCTCAACCCAAAGCACACAGCTTCCAATTGAAGTAAAAACCAAAACAACTAAATTAGTTTCATTGGGTTTTTGTCGAACATTAATGATTTGTTTCAACGAGCGTTTGGTCAAAGACATTAAGAAGCTGTTTCTCATTCAACGGTGCTACACAAAAAACAGGAAAGAAAGAAAAAAAAAGGTTTTCTGCAACAAACTGGGTATGCATACATTTGCCAAGGCATCCATGCATTAGTGACACACGTTGTAAAGCACTTTAGCAAAACATATACATCTATATCTATCTACATACATATAGCAATGTTTTTTTGTTATTTCATAGGTAGGATATATTGTGCTATGATAATACAATGATACAGAGTTATGCCATGTTTTGATGTGACCACACTGCCCTCTGCTGTCCACAGCTGATAATTCATCAGCATACACCAGCGTGTCCTCAAATAAGGCCCTTCAGTTTAATTTCACCCTCATCCCAATTTTACAACAAATATTTGGTGCTATATTTAGTACTATTTGGCCTATTTAATATTTTAGATGTGATTGCAAAAAAATGAGTTTATTTCAAGGCATCTTAAAAGGTATCTTGGTGATCTAAGATATTAGATGCAATTTGCCACATTGAGATACATACCGTGTGTGTGTGTGTGTGTGTGTGTGTGTGTGTGTGTATTGTCTCACCCTTGGCCATGCGGTTCAGCACCATATCGATGAGGATGTAGGTCCCAGTCCTGCCTGTGCCGTCACTACGGGAGAGAGATGAGAGATGAGAGAGGACACCGTCAAAGCACATAGATTGAAAACCTGTGTTTTCAAAGGTAAATTTAGTTTATCAGTCCCTTGCAATCTATGATTAGAAAAGAACTGCAATAAAATAAAATAAAAATACAACATAAAAACAATATAAATCTCTCATATGGCAAGTTTGAAAAATACTATAACATAGTTAGGAGAGGGGATATTCTGCACTTTGGAAAAAAAAATACAACCCTTTACAAAATGACTGTCTGCATGATAATAAAGCATATTACGTTAGTTTTTAAGTTAATGTAATCTTAGTGGCTTATTTTAATGGTTTTTCTGACCAAATATAAATGTGTTTGAGGACAGAATCATCTGTGTTTTTGAGACTGATGAAATTCATAAAGTTGAAGATTGTTTCCTCCAAAATGGAAATATAGTGTTTGAGAGTAGAATAGTAGGTTTTACCTGCAGTGAACGATGATTGGGCAGGAGCGACCTCTGTAGCATTTATTTACCTTCCTAAAAATCAAAAGCAAGGGATAGAAAGAGGCAGAGGGAGAGATAAGAGGAGAGGAAAAAAGAGAGGAACAGAAAAAATAATAACCACAGTTATGAGTACTAATCAATGTTATGAGTTCTACTAAATGCATACAACCACTGAAAAAAGGTCTCTTATGCAGCTTAATGTGCTTGTGGGTTGTGGTTACAAAAAGAGGGAAAATGAAATTTAGGGACAAAATGAGACCAAGAGTGGAGGACAGGAATGAAGAACTGAAGAAAGACTGTGAGAGAAGATGGCGGGGGAAAAGAAAAGAACAGAAGAGATGAGAAAATGGAGGACAGAGGAACCAGACAGGAAAGCGGGAGGAGAAGCCAGAGATTCACTGTCCCTCTTGCAGTAGCCAGTCACACCTGCCAATGCTCATTTTTGTGACTATGCAACTGGAGCCAGAGTACTAGCTGCAAACCACAAAAATGACACTGGGAGATGTTAAAATACAAACCCATCAACCTGCACACTGAGAGAGAGGGAGAGAGAGAGAGAGAGAGAGAGAGGGGAGATGGATAGAGGGTGAAATGTACAGTGTTGGTGCCATGTTTGATGATGTAGTGAGGATCATGACTGGAGAAACGGAGAGAGGATGATGTGGCAGTGGTCATCAGGAGGATTCAGACTGGTTAATGCAGCAGTAGCCCACTGAGTCACCATGATGTTGTATTTTGTTACTGTATTAGTGTTTATCTGTGTGTGGGGGTGTGTGTGCATAACTTAACATGTCATCTAAATTCTATAAATTATAAATGACTAAAATATTGTAGGCCCTGTTGAAATCAAGTACTGGCACAGGTGGTGATATACTGCAAAAAAATCTCCATTTTAACAGGTTATTTAGTCTCATGTTCCATGTTAAAATTTTATTTTTTTATTTTTTCCTTACGAAAGTGAAAAACTGCCAGTAGAACGATAATACTTGGTTCCAATTTTTTATAACTGTGTTATTTTCTTGATACTAGTGTTCTGAATGGGCCTCATTCTGTCTTGTTTCATCATTTTCATGCTTGTTCCCAGAATCAAAAACTGCACTGGAAATGTGGGATTATCTCATCCCATTGGCTGATTTTTTCCACTTATTTTTAAAAAATAATATTAATAAATGAAAGATGATAACACTGAATATGAGACTAAATTAGCTGTTAAGATGGAGATTTGTGCAGTGTGCCTGTATGTAGTGTGTGTGTGTGTGGCCACCTACCTGCGGAAGTCGAGCAGCGGCCGTGTGGAAGTGGGGATGCCGTCGGCCGGCCAGCTCAGCAGGTGAAACTGTGTCAAGGTTCTGGTCTCCTGGGTCTGGATGTTCTTCAGGTAGAAACTACGCACCAGAAAGTCTTTACACCAGATGTGTTCTGACACCAAGTTGACCTGATGAAGAGTTGACGTAGTGGATAGAGGAAGGAAAGAAAGAAAGAGAGAGAGATGGAGGACGGCAAGGAGACAGAAAAAGGTGGAAATGAATGTGACTTGACTGTTCCTATTCATGTTTACTGCATATCTTGTATACAAAACTATTCTGACAGCAGACAAATGCAGAGATGCTGTACTTGAATGTTGTTTGTCGTATATACAGTAGAGCCCAACTCTTATATTGGCTGGCCAATATTACTGGCTTATATTTGGTCATTAGAGATATATTGGTATAAATGTTTGCTGATATACAAAAAAAAAAAACAGTACAAAATGCATGAAAGTACAGATAATTTAAAACACTGTTATCATTAAATAGTTCCTCCAGCAACATCCATTATTCACAATACTTACATTATTCACAATACTTATATTATTCACAATAGAGTTAGCAGAGTAGTGAATCAAGCAGTTGGTGGTGCAAATTGTGTTAAGAAGTTAAGAAGTTTATTATGCAGCTGTAAGATATTGGAATATTGGAAAACTTGAAACTGACCCTAAACTTCAGTGTCGGTCAGGTTCTGATATACCACAGTTCATTATTAGAAAATGATCAGAAAAAAAGCCACTGTATGTTACCTCATAGATGTGGTAGAGAGAGGAGCCCTCGTCAGGCCAGTATCGCTCGCACTGTTTCTCTCCATCTTCCACCA
>OMLF01020215.1:5597-16478 GCA_900302615.1 Holocentrus rufus
GCAACTGGACTTGGTAGAGTTTCTAGAAGACGTTTCGCCTCTTATCCAAAAGGCTTCTTCAGTTCTAGTTCAGTTCTGGTTCAGTTCAGTTCTGGTTCAGTTCTAACTGACTGGTTGGGAGACCCAGGTATTTTTCCTCTTGCAGGGTCGTTCTACCTAGAGAGTTGTTGAGGTCACATGTGAGTCGTTGACCCCCCCACCCCCGTGAATGAGAACCTTCACAGACAATGTCTACACAAGTACAGGAGCAGATTGTGTATGTGTGCATATAATATGTGTGTGTTTTCATAGTACTGTATCGGTGGAGGTGGACACTTCCCTGAGGCGCGGCCAAGACAGTGTGGAGATTTCACTTCATTCGACTGGAACGGCTACGGGACCCACATAGGATGGAGCGCATCCAGGCAAATGACTGAGGCAGCCGTGCTCCTTTTCTATCGCTGACGTTCCCTCTTTGCATTTTTGAGTTATAATACTAACAAAGTTTGACTCTTTTCATACAACATCTGGTCATTTAATCTGGTAATTTTAAACCTGTTTATCTACCTTGTTTCTAAATAATTCTATATTTTCACCAATCAACACAAATCTTTCATTTTTCAAACTACTTCATTTGTTCATATGTAATCAGTGTAATCCATAATAAAATTGACACATTATCTTCAAGTTAATGCAACACAAGTGAATCATAAAATTTAATTTTTTTGTTCTAGTCAATATACTGTATACATTGGTGTATAATGGATATTTTGAGAACTGGCTATCCGACATCTTTTTCTGGTTAAAAACTGGAAACCTTACAGCAACTCTGAAGCTGTCTTCTTTCTAAAGTGTAAATGATTGACATGTGTACCGCTGAACTTCTCACTTCCAGCTTCCAGCCTCTGTGGCGCTTTATCGCCCTCCAGGACCTTATCTTATATGATTTCTCTGAATTTATTTCTGATACCATTATTAGAACTGACAAAATCTCATATTAGGGGACCTCAACATTCATGTTAATGACTCCTCAGATACTCTCAGCAGGGCTTTTGCAGCCATTGTAGACACTCATTCCAGTGGCAACACTTATCTTAGCTCACGGTTTAGATGTTTCTCGTGTCGTGGTCTCTCCTTACACTGCTGCCCTATCTGACCATTACCTTATCACATTTGAAATAACACCTCCTTCTCCTCCAGTTAATCCACTAACTACCACTGCTCTTAGCTCCCGTCGCATCAGTGCCTTCATCACTGCTGCACTTACTGACCTACTGCCTCCAGCTCATATGTTGTTTGTTGATTATCAGAGTTCTTTGAATGACAGATGGTCAAAACTAAACCCATTAAATTCGAGTAGCACCACTAGTTACAAAACACAGGCAAAGACACTCTACACCGTGGTTTAATATTGATACCCATGCCTTAAGCAGGCATCTAGGAAACTAGAGCGATATTAGCACTAGAGGTCTTTCGCCTTGCCTGGCATGATCACTTGGAAGAGTATAAACATGTCCTTTCTGCCGCTAAATCTGTTTATTATGCTGAAATTATTATCCTGAACAAAAATAATCCCATGTTTCTTTTCGAAGCCATATTTAAACTTACCTGAAATCAACCCCTTTAGCCTAGATCCATCAATGCAGATGATTTTGTCACCTTTTTTACCAGTAAAATTTACTTGATTCGAGGCAATATCACTAATAATTTGTGTAATCAGCTTGTCAGTGCATCCCCCTTTACTGCTGCAAAGACTAATCAGGTTGTGCACCCCAGTTTGACACCATCTCTCGAGATGTTCTATCAAAATTGGTGCAGTCTGCCAAACCAGCTTCCTGTCTGCTTGACCCCTTACCTGCTAAACTTTCTACAGAGCTCTTCCCAGTCCTCGGCCCAACAGTGCTAGATCTGCTAAATTTATCACTTAACCAGTGATCTTCTGTTCACCATGGATTTTGGTGTTACCTCTCTCCTGCTCCTACTTGATCTGAGTACAGCTTTTCATACAGTTGATCACACCATTTTATTGAGTTGGCCAAGCCTGAGGCATGTCTGTGTGCTATTAAAAGTCGGATGTCCTCCAACTACCTGATGCTATATACACGCAAGACTGAAATGTTAGTCATTAGTCCTAGAAAACTCCCCCATTTGAATGACTTCACTCTGAACTTCGATACCTGTATAAGTTCTCAGAACTCCACAGTTAATAATCTTGGTGTTACTTTTGATCCCAATCTCTCTCTAGACTCTCACATGCATTTTTTCACCTCCGTAATATCGCCAAAATTCATCCCATGTTAACGACGGCAGATGCGGAAACTATTGTCCATACATTTCTCAAATCTCGTCTTGATTGCTGTAATGTTCTGTACTCGGGTCTGCCTGCCTGTAGTACTAAAAGTCTCCAGCTTGTCCAGAATGCTGCTGCCAGAATCCTGACCAGAACCAGGAAATTTGACTACATTATGCCTGTCCTGTCATCTCTTCATTGGCTTCCCATTCATGCCAGGGCAGATTCTGAGGTCTTTTTATTAACATATAAAATTCTACATGGCTTCATACCAGCTTATTTAATTTCACCCTATACTCCTTCCCGTGCCCTTCGCTGTCAAGGTGCTAGTTTATTACTTTTCCCAAGGGTTAAAAAGAAGTCGACCGGCTACCATGCCTTTGCTATCGCTCTCCATCCCTTTGGAATTGTTTACCTGCAGAAATCAAGGAGGCAAACTCTCTTGTTATGTTCAAAACCAAACTCAAGACGTATCCAGGGTTCAAGTTATAATCTGAGATTTGTGGGGATCTCTAAAATAACTGACGCAAGTGGCAGATAAATGAATCACTGACATAACCACGGGTGTGCCTGGGTGTGGTGGTGCCACCCAGTCAGGCAGCTGGCACTCCCAAAAAACGATGCAGAATACATTTTTAGCTATATAGATTTCCCTAAATTGTTAGAGTTAGTTTTTCTGTAAGTGAATGGTCTCAATTAAGAGAGAAATGAGACACTGCAGCTCGGCTGTGTTCCATCAGCAGCGCTGCTGTGTCACTCTTCTGCAGCTGCGCACTGAAACAGGTGAAAGGGAACCTGTTGCTAAGAAACCCTTATTACCAAGAGATGTGTTTTGCAAGAAATAAATCTAGCATTTTTTATTAAATATATTAACCAGATATTTGCTTGCATCAAAACATTTACGTGAACTCACAAAAAATAAATTAATAAGCTTTGTTAATGAAATATCAGTTAAAAATCGCGTTAAACGTGGCAAGGCGTTTTTCTGTTGCACATCCAGTCTCTGCTTCCTACGCTACTGAAATGAATTACTGACCGAATAAACAAATAAATAATGTGAGAGAGAGTTCACTGTGCATTATGTGGTCCAAAAAAATGCAGCAGCCCACACTACTACTTCACAATCAAGTGAAGTGCAATAGCCCGAAATTGCCCAAAATGTCTACAATATTGCAGCAACAAAGTTTCAATAGTTTTATTTATGCCAACCAGGCCTGTGATAAGATGAAATGACAGACTACACACACAACCAATAATACTGTCCATGGTTCTGAAATGATGGCTTGTTTCCATTACTTGTGATTAAAACAATGGTTGGTGTTAATGGTATTATTAGTGACTCCCACATATGTATGAATTTAGTTTCTTCGTGGGAGCCCAGACCCCTGCTTATGGGAGCTCAGATCCCAATGGCTCCCACGTAATTCGAACCCTGGACATATCTGTTTTCTTTATCCTGTGGATAAAATTGGCTTCTATTGACCATGGAGCGAGGCTCAGTCACTTCACAGACTGTCCTATCTTAGCTTAGATTAGGATCTGCCGGTTTAGATGTCTTTCTCTCTCCTTCCTTTCCCCCTGGTTGGTAGAGATCCTCTGTTGCTACGTTGTTTTTTGTGTTACTTACCTTTTCTCCTCTGTCTGTGTGAATACGTGTGTCTCCAGCTTTTAGGTCGGTAGCCTGACTCTGCTTCCTGCCCTGCTGTCCCAAGTCCTGCTCCCTCTGCCTGGCCCTGCACCTCCTGCACCTTCTCAGCCATTAGTCATTAACATGCCTCTCTTCGCCTTAGTCTGAGTCTGTCTACTTCCCAGGTATACTGCCCCCACCCCAACATCATCACCCATCTCCTCCACATCCATCCCATCTTCACCAATCTAAATAAATATGAATGAGAACTTGAACAGGACTGAAAATTAATCAGCTGTATTAGGAAAAGGGACCATAGAAGACAAAAGATCAACAAATAATGGCTCAAGAAGCATGCATGCAGAAATTGGTCAGTGCATAGTGTTTCAAGTCAGTGCCCTAATAAGAGCGAAGGAGAAAACATATATTTAACCCTTGCTCTCCCATTGTACACACAGCTCCTTACAGACACCACACAGTATCACTGATCACAGAATAATATACATATTCTGCCCCAAGGTGAGCAGAGACCAGCTGTCTAAACTTTAACACACCAGGTCTACCAGCATTTACTCTCCAGTTTGGCTTGATCAACCACAGAATTAACACACATCTCACACTTCTTGATTATGTAGACCTCAGAATATACAATGGGATGGGGGGAAAAAAAAACTTCAACCCCAACTCTCCACTTTGCACATTTAGAAAATCAAACTAATTTACGGCGCGGTTACAACGCTCAAATGAGGTCAACAAGGTCACAAAAAGAATACTGAGACTTTTGTTCCACCAGTCTGGATATGTGGCAGTAAAAGTGGCTGAACATGATATTCAGCATCTAGTCTACAGTCACTGGCTCAGAGTGCATAGAAATGTGTTTCCTCGTTTTAACATCTTTGCTGAGAAGGCACATCATGCTTTTCTCGATCTGACCTCCTTCTTGGCAGACATGGACATCGTTCATTCTACTCTCTCTCTGGGTTACACCGACCCATGTCACCTCATGTGGAGCCCTACCCTGTAAACTACAACAGACCTGGCTGGATCTTCAGGGTGGTATGAGGATGTCAGGAGTTAGAGTTCGATGATCAGTTGATTATCCTCCTGAAGGTGTTATCACATGTGTTGTCAGGACAGTGCTGTCAGGATTTTGTATAACTGTATGTCTTACTGTCTGTGACACAGATATCTCTTGGTGGAGGTCTGCGCTCTACTGAGCACATTTTTCGAGATGCTTTTTTTTCTAGATGCTGTTTCCTGCCACCTAATACCAGCCTTCTTATCTTGCCTCCATGTAATTGCTAGTAGACCTTTCTGGTCATCATAGTCACCATGTGCAGTTGACATAGGCTATTATAGATTTAAAGGAATACGCCAACATTTTGGGCAGAATCCCCTTTTTCTGACTTACCCAGACTGAGAGAAGATCTTTGATACCATTCTCACCTCTGTACATCCACTGGTCCGGTTCCTATGGGTAGCATTTCATGTTAGCTTAGCATAAAGACTTGAAGTCTACATTAGCCTAGCTTCGTCAAAGTGAAAAAATAAACCTTACAGCAGCTCTGAAGCTGTCTTTTTAGATGGTTGGAACTATAACTGCTGAACACAGACGCAAGGATACATGTGTTCAGCAGTTATAGTTCCTACCATTTAACTTCTCCTAAAACAGCTTGTTTTTTTGTTTTGGTTTTTTTTTTTGGTTTTTATTTGTTTGTTTTTTTATTCTAACGTGTATTTCAAATACACATGAGGCACTGTGTAAATAAGTGCTTCAGAGTTGCTGTAAGGTTTATTTTTTCACTTTGAAAGAGCTCGTCTAATGACTCTAATGTAGACTTCTTTCTCTGTAGAAGTCTTTATGCTAAGCTAACATGAAATGCTACCCATAGGAACTGAACCAGTGGACATACAGAGGTGAAAATGGTATCGAACCAATTTTTTTTCATTAATATTAATATTCAGGGCAGACAAATTGAATTGATGTGGTGTGGTAGCATACTGGCCCAAACAAGGTTAATAAGTGCTGTTCTGATAACATTGCGAGGAGGAGCGAAAATGTGAGGAGGGCATTACACATTGTTTGTTTCTGATGCAAAGCTTTTCAACCCTGAGACAGCACAGGGCAGTGCAAGGAAGTGCAGAAAGCATCCAACTCAGTCAGGTAAGTCACAAGAAATTGTTCCTGCTCTAAAGTGACTGTTGCCAATCCTGCCTTTTATTTTGTTGATTTCTTTTTTATTAGCATATATAGTGTGTTATAGTATATTATAGTGTTAAGTTAAAAGTATGTTGATTACTGTAACAAATATAAATTTTTTTATTTTTTTTTTGGTCCTTCAGTCATCATGCCTACTTGGTTTGTTCTTTGCATCCTCGCCCTGACTGCTCATCATGTGTCAGGTATGGCATTAAACTACAGTACTTCATCTCATATGGTCTGCCCTCCTGCTTGTAATCACTAAAATGATGTTTGATGCAAATACACATCATTACAGTAGCCTCCACAGCCTGTCATCCCTGCAGTTTGTTGATGCTGGAGCAGCATGAATCAGAGTTTCACCTTCTCTCTGCAGGTTATACGGTCAGAAGCTGCAAACAATTAAAAGATAACTTCAACATTTACACAGGTGAAGTAATGTTATTGCTTTGTTGTTGTTTTTGTGGTCTTGATCAGGTTTTCTACCAGAAATTTTCATTGCACAAAATACTGCACATCTCTGTGTGTTCACTGCTTTAGATGGGCTGTACTACCTGAGCACCGCTGATGGAACAACCTACCAGACGTTCTGCGACATGACCACCGCAGGAGGGGGCTGGACTCTGGTGGCGAGTGTCCATGAGAACAACTTGTATGGTAAATGTACAGCAGGTGACCGCTGGACCAGCCAGCAGGGTGACGACGCCAGACGGCCAGATGGAGACGGGAACTGGGCCAACAGAAACGTCTTTGGAACCGCAGAAAGCGCCACCTCTGATGACTTCAAGGTACGGAAGATGGCCTCTGACTGAACAATGATGTGATTCTCTGAATGGATTTTGGTTAACATCATTTTTAGGAATTGTATCACTGCTTGAAGTGCAGTTGAAAGAAAAAGTCAGCTGGCTGCTTCACTTCCCTCGTTTTGTTCACAGAATCCTGGTTACTACGACATAGAGGCAGATGATGTGTCAGTGTGGCACGTTCCCAACGACTCCCCCCTGCGTAACTGGAGACGTTCTGCGATCTTGCGGTACCACACAGCTCAGCGCTTCTTACCTGGACTGGGCGGGAACCTCTTTAAACTCTTTAAAGTAGGATCTGCTGTGCATTAATAAATTCTCCACTCCAATTCACCTTAGGTGAACAGTTGACTTGGAGCTAGCCTAGGTTCTTCTTCCTCTTAGTGTTATGGTATAATATAACGACAATTATCGATTCAGTGACACCAATCTTTTTATTTACATTTGGGCCATTCATTATAGTTATATACATTTTTTTGGTATGGAGATGTTCTGATGAACAATTCACCAATTTAACTCCCTAAACCAGACTAATCTGTGTCAAAAATCATGCATCATCTTCCAAGAATGGGTCAACAAGCGTGCAGACACGACAATGAAAAGCTGACACAAACACTCACCACACACTGGACTGCATGATAATCTCTGCTGGTCAAAGTGGAAGTATCCATAAATCCATACAGGACTTGATGAAAATCTCACTTCTTATAATTTGAAGATCCGGCCTGATGGTCATCAAATCCTCTCTTCTTCCTACTTTCATAAAGTATGGACGGTTTCTCATATCAAAAGTAATCCAAGTGATTGTCATGAGTACCAGCTAATTCTGATCAATATGTGCACTTTATTGTACTGTAAGGCCGATACAGGTACAAGCCGCTTTCTGCATTTTGGCCTGAAGGGAGCTAAAAGTTCTTTTTTTATCTGATTTTCTTGTTGTTGTTGATGGTTTTGTTGTAGCTGACTGTCCATTAATAATCCATTCATTTCATTTGGTTTGTTCCCAATACCCATTTGTTTTGTAGCACTCTGTCACGTTGGCAGCAGTGCTAAACCTAACAGTTATTGACAGTATTTATACTTATATGTTTGATATATAATTTTACAAAATGATAATAATCTTTTTTATATTCCCAATGTGAAGCGTTTCCCGTTGGAATACAATGCAGGAAGCTGCCCTGCCAACAATGGACCATCCATCCGTATCACATATGATCATGGAAGTGATCACACCACAAAATTGTTGTATGGGCCAAATACCAGAAGTAAGGGTTTGTAAAATAAGCAGGCATCAAGCAGCTTTATTTAACTTTACACACAAAGGCCTTGACCTGAACTTTTAAAGTAATTGTTTTGCTTCTCCATCAGCTCAGTTTGACCCGGGCTACATCACCTTCAGAGTTTTCAACACAGAGAAAGCTGCCCTGGCCATCTGCTCGGGGGTCAAACCAAAACCAACAGGATGTCACAGTGAACATGTAAGAATGAATTTATGTCACCACTTTATTGTCAGAAATGCTATCAATTACAATGAGGTAGTTTGTATTTTCACTAGGGCTGAAACAAACGGCATATTTTACTATCCGAATGCTCGGGTCAGTATCTGAGCAGTACTTGCGTATTCGAGGACTGGTGCTCGCAGTTATTCTATCTGCCAGTGTATTTGATGTTTTTACTTTAGCATATATGCAGTGAGTCTACGGTTTTCACAGCATGTAGGAGAAGAACGGCAACTAGGAGCGGGTGTAGAGAAGTGTTGTGTGGGACCACTTTAAATTAAGAGGGGAAACTGCCACCTGCAACGACTGTAAATCAGATTTTAAATATTAGGCCTCTCTGTACGTTTGTATGTGATATTCTGTGAGCAATAACCTTGAAGTTGACAGAGATGCGCCTTTATTTCAAGAAGCACGTATGGAAGCCAGTAAAGTTAATAATAGGTATTGAAAAATGTTGCTGTGAAAGACTTGAAATAAAGTTTTGAATGGGAAATATAAAAGGCATGTGGTATTGCATTACATTTTATAACAATTAATAGATGATTGATCATTAATGTTATCAGTAACCAGTTAATGCAATTCCTTGAAATTGACATTTCCGCCCTATGGCCACACAAAGTAACATACAAATTTTTTTCACACAGCCGAAACAGCTGTCCGGATATCGGCTACAGACTTAATTTTTACGCCTACATTATTGTGTGTGTGTGTGTGTGTATGTAACGTGTGTGTGTTTTCATAGTTCTGTATCGGTGGAGGAGGACACTTCCCTGAGGGGCGGCCAAGACAGTGTGGAGACTTCACTTCCTTCGACTGGAACGGCGTCGGTACCCACGCAGGATGGAGCGCATCCAGGCAAATAACTGAAGCGGCCGTGCTCCTTTTCTATCGCTGACGTTCCCTCTTTGCATTTTGAGTTATAATACCAACACAGGTCCTCAAAAAGTCTTAAAAAGTCTAAAATCCAACAATTTGAATTTAACCCTTAAAATTTCTTAAAATATGTCTTAAACAAGATTTTGTAAGGTCTTAACAATTGATTAGATCGTGAAGTTAATGTTAATTTTATAAAGTTGCATTAGCTTCAGTTTCACTTTTAAATGAGTTTTTGGGAAAAATTGTATTGATCCCCATTTAAGAAAACTACAAAACAAAACCAACACAGAACCAGTGACCAATAATGCTGACTTTATGTGAAAACACGCAGCGTGACCTGTTCTGCACGAACAACACTGACCTCTACACCCGTCAGCGACCTCTGGACAGGTGTCCTTTATACTTTTATTGAAGTGAAATAGGTCTTAAATCGCATTCAGAATGGGCCTTAAAAGGTCTTAAAAAGTCTTAAATGTAACTTGTTGAAATCTGCAGAAACCCTGAAACAAATATGACAGTTTCCTGTCTAAATTCATACAATACTTGGTAATTTTAACTGGTAATTTTAAACTGCTGATCTACCTTGTTTCTCAGTTATTATGTATGTATGTACCAATCAACACAAATCTTTGATTGTTCAAAATACTTTATTTGTTCATATGTAATCAATGTAATCCATAATAAAATCAATATCATCTTTGAGTAATGCAACACAAGTGAATCATTAAATTTAATTTGTTTTGTTCTAGTTAATATACAGTGTATATTGATTTTTTTTATCTATGAATCTGTATAATGGATATTTTGAGAACCAGCTATCCGCTGTCATTGGCTCGTCAGTTATAGTTCCTACCATAATCATAACTTCTGAAATAACTCTCGTTTTATTAAAGAAAATCCAAGACAAGGATTTCAAATCCACATGATAGACTATGTAAATAAGACAGCTTCAGAGTTGTTGTAAGGTTTATTTTTTCACTGGGTTAATGACTCCTGTAGAATTCAAGTCTTTATACTAAGCTAACATGAAATGCTGGGCGTACAGAGGTGAACTCTTGTTTTGTTGAAGCTTTTGAGTTTTGTGTTTATCTTCATTTCCCTACTTACAAAACTTGACACCAAACATCTTCTGTGAAACTACAAATCATGTGCAGAGCTCCAGATTCAGTAAACTAGTTGGTGCTTCCAGTGCCATCAGCTTTTTCTCCAGCACTCCCAAAATTTGCCACAGCATCACACTAAATTGTACAGAACTCCTTTTTCCTCATCAGTGCCTATCTGTTGATTTTGATTTTTTAACATTTTTTACACCATTTCAGATTTAAAAAATAGTGACACACATCATAAACCCCAAACTTTGTTTATTCATCAACTGGAGTGGATTGTGCATGTACAATTATGCATGTGACAAATAAATCTTTTGAATCTTGAAAAAGCTTGAAAAATTCCCATCTGGCAACACCGCCTCTCTACTAAGTGCAGCTCACTGGTTGTCCACCGGGCAGCGCTGTAACACAACCAACCAGCCCTGTCAGAGTCTCTCTCTCTCTCTCTCTCTCTCTCTCTCTCTCTCTCACTAATAAACAATAATTCACAGTGTCTGGGGT